>CM038673.1:131330871-131617572 GCA_021605145.1 Aegilops bicornis | reverse complement strand
GTGCCCTGTAGTTTTGAAGCTATCTATTGATGGGCATCTCCATAGCCTGTTGATACTCCTAGTTGATGTGAGACTATCTTCTCCTTTTTTGTCTTCTCCATAGCCACCATTCTATTCCACATATAGTGCTATGTCCATGGCTCACGCTCATGTATTGCGTGAAGATTGAAAAAGTTTGAAAATGTCAAAAGTATGAAACAATTGCTTGGCTTGTCATCGGGGTTGTGCATGATTTAAATATTTTGTGTGGTGAAGATAGAGCATAGCTAGACTATATGATTTTATAGGGATAACTTTCTTTGGCCATGTTCTTTTGAGAAGACATAATTTCTTAGTTAGTATGCTTGAAGTATTATTATTTTTATGTCAATATGAACTTTTATCTTGAATCTTTCGGATCTGAATATTCATACCACAATTAAGAAGAATTACATTGAAATTATGCCAAGTACCACTCCACATCAAAAATTCTGTTTTTATCATTTACCTACTCGAGGAGGAGCAGGAATTAAGCTTGGGGATGCTTGATACGTCTCCAACATATTTATAATTTTTTATTGCTCCATGCTATATTATCTTCTGTTTTGGACATTATTGGGCTTTATTATTCACTTTTATATTATTTTTGGGACTAACCTATTAACCGGAGGCCCAGCCCAGAATTGTTGTTTTTTGCCTATTTCAGAGTTTCGCAGAAAAAGAATATCAAACGGAGTCCAAACGGAATGAAACCTTCGGGAACATGATTTTAGGAACGAACATGATCCAGGAGACTTGGACCCTACGTAAAGGAAGCTTCCAGGAGGCCACGAGGTAGGAGGGTGCGCCTACCCAACCCCCCCCCCCCAGGCGCGCCCTCCACCCTCGTGGGCCCCCTGTTGCTCCACCGACGTACCCCCAAACAATCAGATAAGGAGCCAAAAACCTAATTCCACCGCCGCAACCTTCTGTACCCAGGAGATCCCATCTTGGGGCCTGTTCCGGAGCTCCGCCGGAGGGGGCATCGATCATGGAGGGCTTCTACATCAACACCATAGCCTCTCCGATGAAGTGTGAGTAGTTTACCTCAGACCTTCGGGTCCATAGTTATTAGCTAGATGGCTTCTTCTCTATTTTTGGATCTTAATACAATGTTCTTCTCCTCTCTCGTGGAGATCTATTCGATGTAATCTTCTTTTACGGTGTGTTTGTTGAGACAAATGAATTGTGGGTTTATGATCAAGTTTATCTATGAAAAATATATGGATCTTCTGAATTCTTTTATGTATGATTGGTTATCTTTGCAAGTCTATTCGAATTATCAGTTTGGTTTGGCCTACTAGATTGATCTTTCTTGCAATGGGAGAAGTGCTTAGCTTTGGGTTCAATCTTGCGGCGTCCTTTCCCAGTGATGGGGTAGCAAGGCACGTATTGTATTGTTGCCATCGAGGATAAAAAGATGGGGTTTTTATCATATTGCATGAATTTATCCCTCTACATCATGTCATCTTGCTTAAGGCGTTACTCTCTTCTTATGAACTTAATACTCTAGATGCATGCTGGATAGCGGTCGATGTGTGGAGTAATAGTAGTAGATGCAGGTAGGAGTAAGTCTACTTGTCTCGGACGTGATGCCTATATACATGATCATACCTAGATATTCTCATAACTATGCTCAATTCCGTCAATTGCTCAACAGTAATTTGTTCACCCACCGTAAAATACTTATGTTCATGAGAGAAGCCACTAGTGAAACCTATGGCCCCGGGTCTAACTTCATCATATTAAACTTTGAACACTTAGTTATTTCTGTTGCCTTTAATTTGCATCTTTATAACAAAAATACCAAAAATATTATCTTATCATATCTATCAGATCTCACTCTCGTTAGTGACCGTGTAGGGATTGACAATCCCTTATCGTGTTGGTTGCGAGGATTTATTTTTTTGTGTAGGTGCGAGGGACTTGAGTGTAGCCTCCTACTGGATTGATACCTTGGTTCTCAAAGACTGAGGGAAATACTTACGCTACTTTGCTGCATCACCCTTTCCTCTTCAAGGGGAAACCAACGCTGTGCTTAAGAGGGAGCAATGGATGTTGACCGATCTCCCTCAAGACATAGCTCGGTCTCTCCTTCTCAACACATATACGAGTCGTTCTACCTCTATAGTTAGGCCTCTATCTACCCCTCCCCCACCCATCTCCCACACACACACCGATACATCGAGCGCTCTAGTCATGTCTCCCTGCCACTCACAAACTTGACATGTGCCCTCTGATGTTTCGGTAGGTCAGTCGCCCTATATCTTTGACTTGCACAGACACACAATTTTGATGGCTCTCTCCATCAATCTCACACCCACCCACTTGATCCTCTCTTCGACTCTATCGATATCTATGACCCCTCCCTCTCTTCTCATGGATCGCCCGGCCCTCTATATATGATATGGATAGGCCTCCATTTTACACAACTTGCATGCAAAATTTTGTTTGAGATGTCATCGACACATATTCCCACAAATACATTCACAAAATCAACCTCCCCCCCAAAAAAACACTCACCAACGCACAAGCCATTTGTCTAGGTTTGTATCTCTTATACACACCCATGTAGGTGGGGGACGTGCACGAAGAGAAGAGTTGCACGCACGGCGCACGTACTCCCGTATCTTTCCCAACCACACCCGCGTGGGTACACGGTGGAGCTCATTTCTGTACAAAAAGGCAGCCCATGTGGTAATTTGACACGTGTACTGGTTGTCCACTTGATGGAGGGAGGATCGTCTACCATGGGTGAACAAAAAAATTGCGACTTGACGTGTTAAGTTAAAAAAGAGGCAAACCATGTGGGGCCTACCTTAGAGGCAAGGCTCTATACACTTGAGTACTTTTGATGTGTCCCGTCAACTCGCAGAACAAGGAGAAGCTTGCTTAGTCACGTCTCCCATGCAGGCGCGGTGGCTCGCAGGATGAGGTGAAGCTTGCTTACTAGTAGTAGTCTTGTATGCCTTACACCCGCTCCCTCATGCCTTGTGATGGCTCATGAGGATGAGGAGAAAATTTTACTACTCCCTCCGTTTACTCCTTGTCCCTACTACCTTGGTTAGAGAGATTATCATATTGTTTGGAATATATATGTCCTTAAGTAGATTTCAATATGAACTACTAGTACATACTCCAAACACTGATGTATATAGACGTATTTTAGAGTGTAGATTCACTCATTTTGCTCCATATGTAGTCCATATTGAGGCCGTGTTTGGTTCATAAGTCCTAGGACTTTTTCTAGTCCCAACTAAAAAGTCCCTACTCCTTAGAAAGTCCCTCCCTGTTAGTTTTCAGGGACTAAAAAGTCCCTAATCCCTCCCTAGAGTTTATTGAATGACCATGTTACCCCCAGTATACAGAAAAATAACAACCAAACAACACCATGCGGCGGCGGGGCAATGGGTGCAGGGAGGGGCATTGTTGGAAAAGTCCCAAAAAAGACACTCCTTGAGAGTCTTCTTCATTAAGTCCCAAAAAGCAAGTTTTAGTCCCTAGTAGTCCCTCCTGTTTGGTTAAAAAATCTCTAAGAGGGACTTTTCTAGTCCCTACACTAAAAAGTCCCTGGAAACAAAGACCCCCTGCATAAAGTTGAGACACTTATTTTGGAACGGAGGGAGTACATATTTGCTATGGTCTGTCAATCATTGAGATGCAATAGCATGCATGTTAGTCTCCTTTGTATTTGATGAAATGCTGCAACGGGCAACCTTGGACGCAAGATACATGTAATAGAAGTAGGAAGCTTCATAGCATTGTACTATCTCGCTGACTAATTGCAGTACGTACTATACACTACAAAAAAAAGACACATCCATGACATTTTGGGCCGAACATTTCTGTCATACTTATGAGACTTCTATGATAATAATTGTGAAAAAACCCAGTATCATCATAGATGTGGTGGGCTCCTACTTCTATGACAAAAAATCATGACAGAAAATGGGCTTTTCGTCCTGGGTGGGCCGGAGATGCAGCTGCATGACATTCTTGGGCCATCCATGACGGAAAAAAACCGTGGTAGAAACGAGGGCGAGGAAAATATCCGGGTGTTCCCGATTACGGTGGGTGGTCGGGGCCGAGCGATGCGTGTTTCTCTCGTACATGCACGCGCGAGGGTGCGAAGCGTTGGGCTCTAACTGAACCCGTGCGAGGCGTTGGGCTCTAACTGAACCCGAGCAATTGCACTGTAGGCTACACGTAACTGAACCCGAGCGATCGATCGATGGCTATTAACTGAACCCGATCGAGCGATTCCTTCGCTACTGCTGCTAACTAAAGCTCATCGATGTTGCCTCTGGATGAACAGTGAGCATTGCTGGGGGGGATTTGGATGAACATTTCCCGGTGGGGGTGGATGAACAGGACCCCGTGGTGTTGCCTCTGGATGAACAGGACCCCGATCGATCGAGCCGGTTGGGGCTGGATAAACAGGACCCCGTGGAGGGATGGATGAACAGGACCACCCCGTGGAGGGTTGGATGAACAGTAGACGGTGGAGAGCTGGATGAATAGTAGCCCGTGGAGGGGTGGTTGAACAGGAGCCCGTGGAGGGGTGGTTGAACAGGAGCCCGTGGAGAGGGCTGGTTGAACAGTAGCCAGTAGCGCGCGGTGGAGGCTGGATGAACAGGAGTCCGTGGATGAACAATCACAGGTGGAGGCTAGAGGAGGTCGATGGTGGGTGAACAGTAGTCCGTGGAGGCTGGAGGGGGTCGGCGGTGGAGATGAACAGTATCCCGTGGAGTCCCGTTTTGCGGTACGCCACACCCCTCCCGATGAACAGGATCCCCGTTTCGACCGTAGCGCTCCAACACAAGCCGTTTCCTCCGTTTTGCGATACGCCACACCCATCCCGATCAACAGGACCCTCGTTTCCACCCTAGGAGGTCCGTCAGACCCCTCCTGATGAACAGGATCCCGTTTCGAGCGTGGCCGGTCGAACACAAGGCCGTTTCCTCCGTTCTGCGTTATGCCAGGCCTCGTTTCCATTGGCTATTCCGTCCAAGCCCTCCCAATGAACACGACGACGCATTTCGTTCCGACCCAGTCGGTTGGCTCCCCATGAACACGACGACGACACTATTTCTCCGTTCCGAACCCAGCCATGTACACGAGCCCTGGCCGTACGTATGCGCGAGTAGGCGTTCGAGACCCCGCCCGTATGTACGTACGTGGCCGTATTTTCTTTCTTGCACACTGGCCGCTGTACGTACGTGTAGATGCTACGTGCGCGCCTCTACCTCGACCATTATGTACGTACATGTTCGCGACCAGAATGACAACGCTACGTATGCTTCGACCAGGTGGGTCCCGACTGTCAGGCACTTCCTTGCGTGCGAAGATGTAGCTGGTGGGTCCCAGTAGTTAGGGGGGAATCATTTTTTTGCCCAGACACACTTGCTTGCATGCGAAGATGCCGCTGGTAGGTCCCAGCAGTCAGGGGGAAACGGTTTTTTTCACGAAATACAGTTGCCCGTCCGGTGGGTCCCTGCTCTTAGGTGGAGGAATAATTATTTTGCGCGTAATAAGGAGGCAATTGCTTGTGGCCGCCGTGGACCCAGCTGTCAGCCTCTCCACAAATAGTACTCTTCCGATAGGAAGTCGTTCCTTGACTATGTTGACCATGCCGCGCCGAGAGCACCAGGGCGGTGGACGACGGCGAGGCCTAGGAAGGGTACGACGCGGAGCCAGGGAAGACGCGGTAGTGGAAGCCCGCGCGGAGTGGAGTACGAGGGTTCACTGGTTCGGCTGCGGTGTGAGGCTGCCGTCGCCGCAGAATAACAAGGGGTGTGGGTGAGTAGAAGGATGCCCTGGCCAACGGTGGGAGTAGTAGGGGGCGGTAAGGCCTGCGCGGCAGCACAGCCAGCCACGGGAGGCAGGAGCAGGCGACACGACTGGTGCTGCTTTGGGCGGCTGGAGCAAGAAGGCCAGAGGTTGAAGAAGCACGACGATCGTTGGATGGACATCGTACGGTCACTGCAGCTAGAATCCTTTATATTGACTAAGTTGACAAAGCCCTTGGTACACGTCAACTTAGTGGGCCCACAGGTCAGCTTCCGAAATGGTGCGCCCCAGATGTCAGGGGGAGGAATCATTTTTTGGGTGGGTGAAGCTAGAATATATGAGATTTAAGAAGAAGCACGACATCCATTGGATGGACATCCAACGGCCACTGCAGCTAGAACCGTGTGTTGACTATAAGTTGACAAAGCCTTGCATACGCGTCAACTCTCTTTTTTCTAGGGGACACGTCAACTTAGTAAGGCCACAAGTGTGTGGCAGAGAACTTATAGCCCATTTGAGATTTGTAAGAATGTGCAGCCAATTATTGAATTCTAATGGAATTTACTATAGCCCATTTACAGTTTATTAAAAGTATAGCCCATTTCAACCAACCGTTCAAAATAGAATTCAATAAAATTTCCCACATTTTGATGGGTTCCGAAATATTTTTATCCTGAAATCTCTAGTCAAATTAAATACAATTTCAATATAAATTTATATTACATAAAAATCCAACGAAACATTGCGCTCGCAACAATTAATGAAATTAAAATTTTCAATATCCAAAAATAATATTTTATAAAGTAATTACGTGTTTGGTGCATTTTTATAGTTCTTTACCAGTTTTTATAATTACATCCCATTTATTATTTCTTAAAGCCTATTTTCTTGTTAAGCCTAGTGCATCGCTCCTAGGAAAGATTTGCAGCCCAGCGGGGTGGAGAATAACAACTTGACTTTGCGTGGGTATTCCTAAAAAAAGTATAGCTGGGCTAGCCATTTTAGCTTGAAAAAAATTAATATCTGGGCTGGATATCTAGCCTAGGCTAGACGGGCCACAGCACACCCAGTTAATACCTGCAGTGATGTTTTCATCGTTGTCCAGAGGAGAAAAATTAATATCTGGGCTAAACATCGCTCAAGAAAAACTCTGCAGTGCTCACACCTCAAAAACACAAATACTGCTCGAGCTGCTTGGTCGCTGCTGTCAGCCGCTTCTTGTGCAATTCTCTCGTTTATGGACTACATAGGTTCACAATGGTGTGGGACCGTGATGTCAGGAAACCAGGAGGAAGCAAAAAAAATAGTTTTATATACTAATAAGGAGGTACTTGCGTACGTGTGGCTATGGCCCTGGTGGGCCCCCACTGTCATCCTCTCCAAGTAAAGGCATCTCCTCATCCTCATGTCCATTGACCATGTTGACAACACGAGACGGTGGCGCCACGGCGAGTGCAACAACTCGAAGGACGACGGAGAGGGCCTCGCGGGCCCTACGGATGGTCTGATACAGCGCCCGCTGCTCATTCGGGAAGCCAGGATCATAGAGCCACATGTCCGTGATGACATTGTCGTTAGCTTGTTCACTGGTGCTTGTTCAGGAGACGGAGGTTACATCACATGTCCTCCTGCGCTGGTAGCTCTTACGCCATTAGGGCGTCGAAGTGCGGCCACACCTGCTCTATGGTGAACACGGCATGAACCGGCTTGGACAGTGGCGCTGGCTCCTGGTCGGAAGCTACATCCATCGTTTGATTGTCGTCGCTCAGCTCGGTGAGCTAGCTGACGAGCCAGCATGTCCGGCTGCTGGACCGACCCGCTGCCAAGCACGACTCTGACTGCCCTGGCCCACCCAGACCGCCTCCCTCGGCCGCACGCGCTTTCCGCCCGAAATGGTCAGCGCCGCCTGCCATGCTTCCCGGTGCAGGCGATTGCTCCACCTTCAAATAACACAAGTGTCGTCCATCCGTCCTTCTGCTGCCCACATTAATGATACGCGGCTGCCGAGGTGGCTACTCCCGCGCCACACGTCCGTCCCTCCGCCGCCCACCATTGCTATATAAACTGTTGCGCCGGCCATAGCCGCAGTCATCCGCATCCGTTCCCTTTCTCCTGTCCACACCACTACTTCCTACCATGGCTTCCTCGCGCTCCAGTGCTCTTTGGGACGGGTGGACGATGGACCACAAGGAGATGGCAGCCATTGCTGCCGACTGGCTGGCCGGCAGGCAGCCGGAAGACGACGACGTCCCAATGGAGAACATGGTAGTCGATGATCCGGCGCCAACCCCCTCCTTCGCGCCATCCTCGCTGGTGCATTGCACGATGACCATCGGCGAGGACCGTGCCCAATATATGGACATGGTGAGGCAGAAGCGTGAGGAGCAGTTTCGGAAGGCACAGGCCGACGCCACCTACAACCACCATCTTCTCCAGGAGCACCTGTAGGAAGAGGAGCTGATCGCCACAGAGCGGGCGGAGCAGGAGGCGCTGCTCGACTCGTACCACTCCGCCCGCGAGGGCCGCCTCAAGCGCTGGCGGTACTACATGCGGGTGGTGGAGGCTGCGGCCGCCTACAAAGAGGGCGATGAAGCGGGCGAGGCGCTGTTTGGCGAGACCGAGGACGAGGCAGAGGACAATGCCGGCTCCAACGAGTCCCCGCTCCGCTGGCGTCGACGAGGCCCTGCTCCACCGAGGCCTCGCGGCGCCAACAACAACGTAGAGGACACCGCCGGCTCCGCCGAGGCCCACCCTGCCGGCAACGAGGGGGTGGATTTCCCCCGCTCCGTCGAGGCGCCGCCCGCTGGCAACGGGACAGAGGACATCGCCGGCTCCACCGAGGCCCCACCCCGGCAACGAGAAGTAAGGCCACCGTTGCTACCCTCCGGTTGAAGCCAAGCTAGGAGGGTTGACCACTGACGGTCGGTTAGCTTCTTGGCGGTGACGTGGAGTCGGAGAGCTATGTTGGATAAGGACGCTGCTTCTACTTAACTGCTGGTGCAGTTGGCTGACTGACACGTGGGCCCAACAGGCATCTGGGCCACATGTTAGTTACGCAACTGCACCTGCAGTTAAGTCACTGAAGCTTCTGTTTGGCTCAGCCGGACACAGGTGGGTTGCTTTGGTTAATTAATTATACCTCCAGCGCACACCTTTTTAGTTGAACAATGTATGAAATGTAATGAAATACGGCATATTTATATGAAATCCGACCGTTATGAATGAATTTATTTCGATTAGTTTGAATTCTTGTATCACTGGCATTGGATGAACATGCAAAACAATACATACTAGCATTATTCCTAGGGTGATCACCTCGTTTGCACTAGTTTCACATCTACTCCCTCCGGTCCTTTCTAGTCTAGATACAAGTTTTGTCTGCAGTCAAAGTATCTCTACTTTGACCAATCTTATAGAAAAAAGTATGCACTTCCACAATGTGCAAAGTAAAAAGGAACAGAAGGAGTACAAAGAGTTTGAGCAGCTCTTTAGCGTTCCTGTACATTGCAATCAAACACACAGGCCTGGCAATTCATAGAGAACATTCAAAACAATTGGTTATTATCCATCTCAGCGATCAGAGCCAATGTTTACTTCACAACTAAAGAATAAAGAAAAAATTGATGGACACTGCTGACAGCAAAGGGCGTCCCACTCGAAAATATCAAACGCATGTCTTCTTGCTAAAATCAATGAGCAAAATTTGACAAGGTTTCCCCATTCCAAAATATCAAATGCCTAAAATTGTGGAATGGGCAGAGTTTACCATCAGTTTGGACATTGACCTGGCACCTCGTGCTAAATAAACCAGCTGTTCTTTTTATGCATTTCCACCAAAATCATTCAAATTTGCGCGTAGCTTGTAGGATTTCGCCCTTATATGTTGCAACACCTTGAACTTATCGGCACCTCCTTTCTTGTGGTGGAAATGAATGATTCGATGTATTCATGAACATTTTGTGCAGTTCCCATTGAAATCAAGCTGAGCACCCTGTTTGCACAAATACAAAAAAAGTGATTAGTATAAAGCAAACTGTACTATAAATTGACAGTTTAAACAGGCACCTACATGGTCCATGTAGAGCACACTTTTGGAAAAATGGAACTCACCGGAAAGAATCCTAGAACAACATTGTACTCGCGCATCACACCAAGAAAATGGAGATTTGTCAGTCCTTCTGAGCTAAAGTTAGTTTAGTCTTGTGGGGAGTAATGTAACCATCGTTCAACTGCTCCTTCTGATGAGAAGATAGACATGGCTTCTTCATCCTGGCATAATCGGAACTAGTCACTTCACGTACTCCATATTATTCTTCAAAGGAGGATGATCCTGTTGTGCAAAGACAAGAGGACAACTAAATGCTAGCATCCCTGTTTGCTCGAAAAAAGGAAAGGAAATATTTAAAACAACACAGATGAAGCACTTCTCAAGGACAATACCACTTTTTCATGACAATATCTAAACAGTAGCACAACACCAATAGAGATGACAAAGCTCAATCATATGGATGAAATCAGTGGGCGAGAACCAACCTTTGTCAGGAGGCTTATTGTGTAGAGCATACAGATGAAGCATGCTTACTATATACTCCTCGATTAGTTTAATGTTTCCAACATCTTCTTGTGCAGTTCCACTAAAATATATGGTATCTTCAAAGAAGATCCTTGTTTGCACAAGTAGAGATAATTAAATATTACATTAAGAGTGGCATCAAATCAGTGGCAAAACAATTGCTCGTTCCAGCCATAGCAATAAATTAAGATGCAAAACTATATCATTACTTGTGTCATCACAGTTCCAGTGCTTCATTACAGCACCGGTATTTGAATTTTGTTTTTCTTCCGCTTGTTCTTCCCCTTCATCACTTGGTTCAATAGCAGACAAGATTCACCTTCAATGTAAGATTTGGCATGTCAATTAAGTTGCACATGTATAGCACTAAACAATGTCATTAATTTTCTGATGAAAGTGGCAAAATACAGGCCAACGGTTGTGAAATATCCTTATCTTACCTCAATGGGATATTACAGTGCACATACAGATTAGAAGTCCTGTCTCCATTTGTGCAGTTCACTAAAATCAAGCAACATGATCGTACAAGTAGCACAACATATGAAAGCACACTGCAGAATCATGTGAAAGAAGGCTAGTACTAACCTCTCCTGACGCAGAATTCAAACAACTCACAAGAAGAAGATCTGAACCAAATTTGCCAACACGGATAGGAAGTAAGATCTCCTCTTGTGCAGTTCCACTAAGATCAAGCAATCAAGCCATGTTGTCAGTGTGATATTTTGGTTGAACTGCACAAAACACTCTTAAAACAAAAGTGTTTTGTGCAGTGCAACAAAAGGTCACAATGGCAACTAGGTGAAGTTGATAACCCTATTTACACAGAGGTGCAAAGGAAACAACTAGTGGTCAATAACGGTGGATGACACAGAAGCCAACAAAAAGAAGCATCTACCTTATCTAAACGGGAAAGCAAGCAAGACAGTAGCATTTCTCAAATGGTGGCATTTATTTATATTAATAGAGAGATTATATTAACAATAAAATTCGTTAAACATGTAATTTGCTTTTAACTGTGGCATTGCATCAATTTTCCAGCGGCATTATTAGAGGGTGTTTGTTACAGGGACCTTTTGGTGGAGGGACTAAAAAAACTCCGTGTCAGTCCCATCTAAACCAAACAGGAGGGACTTTTAGGGACTAAAAGTGGGCATTTGGGACTAAAGAAACAAGACCCCGAGGGAGAGTCTTTTTGGGACTTTTTCCAACAGTTGCCCCTGCCACGCATTGCACCTTGTCTATATTAGTTCATTACTAGGGGTAACATAGTATTTTAGCATGCCATTTAATAACCTCTAGTCCATGTTTAGTCCCTGGAATCAAGCAGGTAGGGACTAGGGAGTTTTTAACCAAAAAGGGCCTTAGATTAACAACATCTAAGGAGTTGCACGGGACAGTGGATGCACCAGCACCATGTGCATCTACCGATGTACTGGGGTGATGCACAGTCTGGTGCAACAAAGAACAAACAACCAAGGAGCATATTTGTGTTGGTCCCAGTTTTGTTATCTTTAGACACCTTTCCCTATGTGAGCGCGGCA
Source organism: Aegilops bicornis (assembly GCA_021605145.1). Lineage (NCBI taxonomy): Eukaryota > Viridiplantae > Streptophyta > Magnoliopsida > Poales > Poaceae > Aegilops > Aegilops bicornis. The sequence goes on along the minus strand of CM038673.1, from coordinate 131,605,650 downwards.
AATCTAGTCCTGCTCAAACTCTACAGCCTTGTCCCCCAAGACAAAATATCAGTTCGTTACAAATGTGCGTACTGCGTTTGCCATTGTTTTCCCTTTTTGACCAACGTAGGTGCTGGATAGCCAATCTGTACTAGTACTTTCCCCACTCCTTTCCTTTTGGAACCACGTCCAAGATTTATGCTATACAACTTTCCCCACTACTTTCCCCCATTCCTGTCCTCTTTGAACCACGTCTTAGATTCATGCGATACAACTTTCCCCACTACTTTCCCCCTTCCTTTCCTTTTTGAACCGCGTCCTAGATTCATGCTATACAACTTTTCCCACTACTTCCCCCCATTCATTTACTCTTTGAACCACGTCCTAGATTCATGGTATACAGCTTTCCCCACTACTTTCCTGTTTGATCCAACACCTAGATTCGAGTGCAGAAGCGGAAAAAGCCCACATGCAGCTAGATCAATGCATGTGAAATAAGTAAATTATACCTTAAGGTTCTTGGGGTGTGGTTCGGTGGGCGACCGGAGGCAGTTCGACCAACACTATGTACGACGGTGAAGAAAAAGGGTCGGAGGCCCTCCCGCGCCGCCGCTGGGTGAAAGTGAACAGATGCGCCGGTAGTGGATTCCCTCCCTCGCCGACGGCGACAGCGTTAAGCCTCCTTCCCTTCCCGGCGGACGGATCCTGCTGGCTCTTTGACCAGCAGTGATGGCGAGAGAGAGGCCAACGAAGTATTGTTTAGATCTAGAGAGGGTGAGAGAGTGTGAAGTGAGCAACTACAAGCAGACCAGCAGTGAGGGGAGAGAGAGAGGCCAACGAAGTCTTGTTTAGATCTGTAGAGGGTGAGAGAGTGTGAAGAAAGCAACTACGAGCGTTGAGTCTCTAGCGTGTATATATATACTAGAGAGAGTGTGAAGAGTGCAAACCCTAGAAAACAAGCGCTGAGGCTGCAGCTTATATGTGATGAGGTGATTATACGGTCACTACAAGATTGTATAGCTCCATATCCATCCATTTTGACCAGTCAAAGTATCCTACTGGCACCGCCCCAGATCACTTTCTCTCTCTGTCATGCAGGGCCTACCTGTCATTGGGTGGAAGAAAGAAGTCGAACAAAAACAAAATTATGCTCAAGTGTAGTTATCGAACCCGAGACCTCAAGTTTGATGAGCGAACAGGATGCACAGCTACACCACCCCCACGTTATGTTTAACGAGAGGAAAATAACCTTTAATACATTCTTGCATTCGTGTGACAAGCATGTCGTGTATTTTTTCTTGCGTGGGGGTCATTGGGATTTAAAGCGGTGTATCTTACCTCACACATCTCGCTACTGCTCGTGAACACTCTCCAATTGATCCCTCTGTTCGCTCACGTACTATTTTGAGTGAATCTGTATTATAACATGCACACAATTTTGGGCACTTGTATTCGACCTAAGTCAGTGTGCCACCGTATCTCATACTACTCCCTCCGTCTAGGTGTGATAAGTCACGTTAGAAGGTGCAGCGGGACCAAGGTGCAAGCAGATTTTTTTTTGAAACAAGGTGCAAGCAGATTCGAGGAGAAGGAGAAACTTGACCGGTCCTTCCTCCAATCAAAGCCCTGATTTTTGTCTCTAAATGCAACAATTAATCACAACAACTAAGAGATGTCGTTTTAGCTACCATGCAGGGCCACATATTAACTCGCATGCATCAACGCGTAGTTGAGCGCCATAAATTGGGTTTCCGGGGGAGATAACAAGGCAGAGTAAGGAGCGTTTGGTTACATTGCTAGGCTGGTCATAGTGGTGAGTAACTTGGACTAGTAACATGCATATGTTACTAGTCTATGTTACTACTTTCATAGTAGGTAGTAACATATGGATGGTAACATGCAAGTCTTCATTAATTGAGATATAGACTCATTTTACCTCGGCTTGTGTGTGTGTGTGTGTGTGTGTGCGCTTAACAGCATATGTGTGTTAGAGAGAGCGACACATCGACCTACTCCTACAGAGAGATGGTGTGTAGTGTACGATTTAGCCGCGAGAGTCGGTGCATCCTCTCATTTATGGGCGTCCGGTCAGGACAGGCGGGACAGCTGCCATGCCCGCTCCTGACCAGCCTGGCCCATCCAAAGCCCCTCCATCGCCCGCGCGCGATTCCTGCCCGAAACGGTCAGTGCCGCTCCAAAGAATCGGTGCTGCATTCATGCCCGGGCAGAGCGGACGCGACCTCTCACTGGCGCCTGTGTTGAGGGGAGAAGCGGATTCAAGAGTGATGGTTGCTTCGTCCGTCCAACTTACTGTTGGGTCTATGTGATTTGACGGCTCATTGGTCATTATTACTGAGGTGGTAGGACTGCTGGATGTCCCACACTTTCGGCGAAAGGAGGTACTGCTAGATTACAATTTTCTCCATTCTCAGCGGAGGAGTGTGAGAGCAGTGAAAACACGCAGGCTCAGTGATTACATGGCCCACCTCACACTATCACCATACTTTCTGGGCACCGTGCGACATCTAACTCTTTATATAGTACTAGTATAGTACGTACTGTAATTTATCAGTGAGATAAATTTGTGGAATGCTATGAAGCTTCCATCTTTTCTTTCATGTATCTTCGTCCAAGGTTGCCTGTTGCAACAATTCATCAAATACAAAGGAGACTAACATGCATGCTATTGCATCTCAATGATTGACATATCATAGCCAATATGTACTCCCTCCGTTTCAAAATAAGTGTCTCAACTTTATGCAAACTTTAGTACAAAGTTGTACTACTACTAAAGTTGACACTTATTTTGGAACAGAGACAACTAAAGAAAAAAAGATCCATGCAGTCCCTAGCCCTTGAACCGTAAACCCTAACCAGACTTTAGTTTGCTGGCAACGTTGGAGCTTCCTAAGAAATGAAGTTTGCAACCCTTTGACCATCGGATCATTTTGTGCAGTTTCACGAAAGTCGAGATGAGCATCCCTGTGGCAAATAAATTGAAGAAGCGTGATTAGAATAAGATTACTGGGACTAGTTGATGAGACATAAACTCATCACAAATACGATGACGTAGAAGCTAGTAGAGGTATGTGCGGGGCAAAGAAGTAGAGAAATATCCACATGGAGTGATGTGGGCAGCTGGAGCAGTGGTGCAAGCCGGCTGTAAATGGAGTTGTACCTGAGGGATGTCGGGACGTAGCTCAACCTAGAGGAGGGCGGCGGGAGGAGGCAACTGCCCACATCGCGGCAGTGAGCAATGGGCGAAGGCAACCTCACCGGCTTTGTGAGAGAGAATGGCGGGGACCCCTGATGGGAACAGTGGGTTTTCACCGTCGGCAACGACGACCGCATCTACTCTAAGCATCCACCCCTTTCCCTGGTGGACGTTGAGGGAGTCCTGGACTAAGGGGTCCTTGGGCGTCCGGCCTGTTATCTGTTGGGCCGGACTGATGGGCTATGAAGACATGAAGGCCGAAGACTATACTCGTGTCTGGATTGGACTCTACTTGGCATGGAAGGCAAGCTAGGCGACCGATTATGAAGATTTATATCTATGTAACCGACTCCATGTGACCCTAGATCTCTCCAGTCTCTATATAAACCGGAGGGCATAGTCCGGAGAGGACAGATTCATTACCATATACTCATAGGCTAGACTTCTCGGGTTTAGCCATTATGATCTCATGGTAGATCAACTCTTGTAACACTCATATTCATCAAGATCAATCAATCGGGAAGTAGGGTATTACCTCCATAACCAGGGCACGAACCTGGGTAAACATTGTGTCCCCCGTCTCCTGTTACCATCGATCCTAGACGCACAGTTCGGGACCCCCTACCCCGAGATCCACCGGTTTTGACACCGACATTGTTGCTTTCATTGAGAGTTCCACTATGCCGTCGACATAAGGCTCGATGGCCCCTTCAATCGTCGGTAATGGCGTCGTTCGGGGAGAAACTTTTCTCCCCGGGCAGATTTTTATATTCGGCGGTTTCGTACTGCAGGCCGACTCACTTGGCAATCTGGAGCAGGTCAAATAGCTACACCCCAGGCCATCATGTCAGATTTGGAAGCTTGAACTATGTCGTGGATATCCATGGAGATTTGATCTTCGATGGATTTGAGACCATGGCGATCGCTCCCTTTCTCTCCGATTAACATGACTCAAATCTGTCGTCGGAGCACACCCAGGAGATGGATCCTGTTGCTCCAACGGCCCCAGTACCAAAGCAGATCATCCCCTCCGAGGCCATAAAGTCCGCGGTGTTGGAGCCGCACACGGACTCGACATCTTGCAATGCTTGCATCAATGGAACTCCGAACTCGTCTCCGGCTACATGTTCCGGATCAAGTGAGCTTGCGGACACCGAGCTGGATCGGTTATCGATTTTCGAATTTAGCGCCGCAGACATCTTCCAGCATTCGCCTTTGGGTGACGTACTAAATTCTTTGAAGAACTTGTCCTTGGAAGATGACTCACAGCCGAACTAAGTTCGGTTCGAGCTAGAAGTGGACGATGAGGAATTTTTCTTCCCACCCTCCACCCACTTCATAGCCACCGTCGACGACTTAACCGACGTGCTTGACTATGGCTCCGAAGACATCACCGGTATGGACGACGATGCCGACAGTGAGCAAGGCCAAGACCCGCCATTCACTGGACGTTGGGCGACCACCTCTTCGTACGACGTGTACATCGTTGATACACCCAAAGGATCTGGTGACGGCAAAGAAGAGCCGGATAAGAACAAACCCTCCGAGACGCAGTCCAAGCGCCGGCGCCCCAAATGTCGTTCTAAGCCCCGTCGCCCAAAGGATGGCAACACTGGCACCGGAGAAAATAGTACTCCGGGCAACGCCGAAAACAATGACCCTGTCGGCGCTGATTCCGAACATGAGGAACATGACAACACGCAAGACAACCCTGATGAACAGGCCATAGAAGATAACTCGGAGGACAATAGTTACCATCCACCCTCCAAAGAGGAGACAAGCCTCGGCAATGAAGACTTCATCATGCTGGAGGACCCTCTGGAGCAGGAGCGCTTTAAACTTCAGCTCATAGCCACTGCAAGGAGCTTGAAAAAGAAACAGCAGGAGCTTCAATCCGAACAAGACCTGCTCGTCGACAGATGGACCGACATCCTGGCAGCCGAAGAATACGGCCTCAAGCGCCCAGCCAAAAGCAACTCGAAATGCAGACTGCTACCTCAATTCGATGAGGAGGCACCAAAACACATATCTCCCTTGCATAATGCGGAACGACCACCGCGTGGTCGAGGCAGGGCGGCCGACCGGCCACCATGCGGTCGGGATAAAGCGGCAACTCTGGACAAACAGCAGCCTGCCCCACCACTGTGAAAAAATAAAGACGAAAGAGTTCGGGGTCACACATACGACCTTCGGCACACCCTGGACAATAAAGCAGGACATACAAGATCGATCTACGGATCGCGCGGACGTGCCTCAAGGCACGACGATGGCTACCTATTCAGACGTGACAAACCTAACCACGCCTGGGCCGAATGCCGCAGACAAACTCCATCAGAGCTACGCCGCAACGCGGCCTGGTACAGAGGTGCCGCACAGCCTCTCTGCTTCACGGATGAGGTACTAGATCACGAATTCCCCGAGGGATTCAAGCCCATCAATATCGAATCATACGACGGTACAACCGATCCCGCAGTATGGATCGAGGATTTCATCCTCCACATCCACATGGCTTGAAGAGATGACCTCCATGCCATTAAATACCTCCCACTCAAGCTCAAAGGGCCAGCTCGGCACTGGCTTAACAAAGATGCACGAAAATTTCGGCATTTGGGAGGACTTGGAAGAAGCTTTCCTAGACAACTTCCAAGGAACATATGTCCAGCCACCAGACGCCGATGATCTAAGCCACATAGTTCAACAACCTGGAGAATCAGCCAGAAAATTCCGGACTAGGTTCCTAACCAAAAGGAACTAGATCGTTGACTGTCCGGATGCCGAGGCCTTGGCAGCCTTCAAACACAGCATCCGGGACGAATGGCTAGCACGCCACCTCGGCCAAGAAAAGCCGAAGTCCATGGAAGCCCTCACGGCACTCATGACCTGCTTTTGCGCGGGAGAGGACAGTTGGCTGGCCCGTAGTAACAACACAGCCAGCGAGATAGGCTCCTCGGAGGCCAAGAATAGCACTGGCAAGCTACGGTGCAATAGACACAAACGCCGAAGCAATGACAACAACACCGATGACGCAAAAGTCAATGCCGGATTCACTGGCTCCATGTCTGGCCAGCGGAAGAAGCGCTATAAAAGAAATAATGAAGGACCTTCCAGCCTGGACCGCATACTCGACCGTCTGTGCCAGATACACGGCACCCGGACAAGCAGGCTAATCATGCCAACAGGGATTGTTGGGTTTTCAAGCAGGCTGGCAAGTTAAATGCCGAAAACAAAGAAAAGGGGTCACAAAGCGATGACGAGGACGAAGAGCCCCGATAGCCAAACACTGGGGGGCAGAGGAAGTTTCCCCCTCAAGTCAAAACGGTGAACAAGATATACGCTACACACATCCCCAAAAGGGAGCATAAGCGTGCACTCAGGAACGTCTACGCGGTAGAGCCAGTCGCCCCCAAATTTAATCCATGGTCGTCATTTCTGATAACCTTTGATTGTCGAGACAACCCAACCAGTATCCGTCATGGCAGTTCGGCCGCATTGGTCCTCGACCCAATCATCAACGGATTCCACCTAACACGAGTCCTAATGGACGGTGGTAGCAGCCTCAACCTGCTCTATCAAGACACGGTTCGGAAGATGGGCATTGACACCTCACGAATCAAACCAACAAAGACTACCTTCAAAGGAGTCATACCAGGCGTCGAGGCCCGCTGTACGGGCTCAATCACGCTGGAAGTGGTCTTCAGTTCTCCGGACAATTTCCGAAGCGAGGAGTTAATCTTCGACATCGTCCCATTCTGCAGCGGCTACCACACACTGCTCGGACGAACAACGTTTTCTAGATTCAACGCGGTGCCACATTATGCTTATCTCAAGCTCAAGATGTCCGGTCCACGTAGCGTCATTACAGCAAATGGAAACACGGAACGCTCCCTCCGTACAGATGAGCACACTACTGCCCTAGCAGCAAAAGTACAGCGTCACTTTCTCAAGAAGCACTACAATCCGGTTGCCGAGCCCCTAGACACCATTAAGAGGGTCCGAACTATACTGCAGCATGACAGCTCGGCTCGTCAAGGGCCAAACTAGCAAAATTCGGCCTCCGTCCAAGCCCAGACAAGGCCATGGTATTAGTACCACGAGCACATAAGCTACGCACTCATGGGTACTGACGGAGGCACAACTCGCTTGCAATCCATAGTACGGCTTGATAGACCCTGGGATTCGCACGCTTCTACTTTTTCTTTGTACAGGTCTTCTTCTCTTTTCAAGGGCTATACAGACGACCTGCTTGCAGAACACTCCAAGGAAGCAAGGAGCTTCGACGTACAAAAGAACCCCCAGGTGGTTTCTAATAAAAGATTCAGCTACTTGTTTTACATACCCTCATGCAGCTCGCCCTTGGTTACGGCATTTTCAATAGCCTTACTTGCTTATCGCATTACTTGTACAAAGTACGCCTTGACGTACCGATTACATAAAAAACAGTGGTGTCAGCCCATTACTTCATTTTTTCCGTTCCCTCACCTCAGTATTTATTACTCGCTGCACACGTACACCATGGTACGTACTAATACGCCAGGGGCTTAATTACACCCACGCATCACGACAATCAAAGTCCGAACACTTTTACAGTACAGTTCGGCACCCCGAACTTATAGTATTATATGCATCGGCTCCGAATCATGTCTTTGGTCAATAGTTGGGTTGCCCGGCACCTGTGCTTACTACCTTATGTTCCTCTATATCGGCTAGGGTAGTAAAGGGATAACTACTGCGATTGTGACCCGTTTCTTTCGGACGAGCACCTCAGTAGAGAAAACCGAAAACTGACTGTCGTGATGCGGCGAGAGCCGGTTAGCTGTTCATGAGGTTCCAAATCGTTGGAGATTTTTCCTGCTTCTTGTGAAGAATCGGTTCTTCCGATTGGGCATGTATAGCGCCCCTAATTCGGGTTTCCAAACACCAGGGGCTTTGCCGACTTTATTAATTGTCAAACTCCTATGGCTAAGTGGGGGCGGTAAAGGCCGCATAGTCTGATTGCCTTGTTCTCTGCGCTAAACACCTCCTTTAAGGACTAGAATGTGGAGTAAAGAGTGTTTTGGTTTATCCTGAACACCCCCGTACTACCTACGTGGGGGCAGAAGCCGACGACTGGTCATCCCTCGGATTTAACAAACGGCCGCACAGGAGGTAAAATTTAAAAATCACATACATTATACTACATAACATCTTCGTTCCATATTACAGGGCAAGATAATACACATGTTCTTACAGGAATATAATATCCTTCGAACATTTCTCCACCGCAAGGCGGGACCCATCTAGGACACCATCAAAATAATGCTCGGGTCGACGATGCTCCTTGCCCTCCGGCGGTCCGTCGGTCATCAGCTTCTTGGCATCCAGCTTCGCCCAATGCGTCTTGACGCGGGCAAAGGCCATGCGCGCACCTTCAATGCAGACCGACCGCTTCACGGCTTCGAGCCGTGGACAGGCACTCACAAGCTGTTGCACAAGTCCGAAGTAGCTGCCAGGCATTGGATCGGTAGGCCACAGCCGGACTATAAAGTCCCTCATGGCTAGCTCTGCCAACCTGTGCAGCTCGACCAAATGCTTTAGCTGGTCGCTGAAGGGGACCAGATGCTCGGATCCCAGATATTGGGACCAGAACAGCTTCTCCGTAGACATCCCTTCGTCGACTCTATAATGCTCGGCCGCATCCGACGCACTATGCGGCAGACCTACAAATGCCCCTGGAAAACCAAAATTAAGGATAAGTACAAGGGACGTTGCTTCTACACGCCCGCTCTGCATGGTGAAGAACTTACCCGCCACAATCTTCTTGGCCATATCGACTTCCTGGAGGGCGCTCTGGGCTTCGGCTCGCGCATCCTGCGCGCTCTGGCGAGCCCTCATCAGTTTAGACTATTGCACCTTACACTCGCGCTCCAGGGCCTCAAATCTCTCTATCACGCCTTGGAGCTGTTGCTGCACCTCGCCAACCCGGGCCTCGTGCTTTTTGCGCAAAACACGCTCTTTGGCCGCTTTTTCCTCGGCCTCGGCTAGCACCTTATTCAGGGTTGCCACCTCGACGTTGGCCCCTAATAAATTTTACGATGTTTTAGACAAGTCGCACTACTCATTTGTTTTGAAATGTACCCACATGTTATTGCATACCTTGGTTGTCCTCCAACTGCTTCTTCACACGGCCGAGCTCCTCCTTGGCCCGCTCTAGTTTCTGCTTCAGCCCTGAGACCTCCGCAGCATGAGTAGTGGCAGCCTGCAGGGATACCTGCTTATTCACACAGACAACTAACGTTAGACTCCTGCGATTTTTTGATCCTCTATTCGTCTTTTCTTCCCGAACACCAAACAGAGTATCAGGGGCTACTGTCTACACTGTGATACTTTTTCTACAATCACATTACTTACCTCAAAGCCTGTTAGAAGGCTAGTGCGGTCTTCGGTCAGTCCGCTTTTAACAAACTGAACCTTCTCTACTACCGTGTCCATAAGAACACGATGTTCATCCACGATAGAGACGCCTCGTAGCGCCTCCAGTAGAATTCCCGGTGCCTCTAGCTGGACAGAGGTCACTGGTGGAACAGACACACTCCCTTCTCGCGGGGAATGCCGTTCGCTGGACCCAAGAGCTGTGTAGATCTCCGGAAGGGTATCCAGCTGAGGGCCGAAGAAAATTCGGGCCCCATCACAGGTCCCCATGGGGGCTTCCTCCCCCATGTGTCCGGCGTCCGAGGAGTCGTCCTGGGGCATCACCCTGATGATCTCTGGAACCTCCCCCCGGCCTGGGAAAGTCTTTTTGGACACCACCTCGTCATCACCCTTGGGTGAGAGGGAATGAGCAGGTGGCGGAGACATGCTAGCCATCTCCTCCATGTTTAGCGAATCCTCTGTCGAGGATTGGGGTGAGCTATCGCGTGCCAGACAGCAAGGACAAAGTTTACAATATGCCAATATCACAAACTAGAAAGGCCAGATATTCGCAAATTCTGATACTTACGAAGCGCCCCGAGGCTTGGTCCGGCAAGGCCGTTCTGGACTGCTATTGACATCCCATGCGGAATTATCCGCGAGGGAGCCTCTAACCCTCTTAGGTGTTTTCGCCTCCGGGCTTGCAGGGGGCGCTCTCTTCTTCCTCGCCGCTGCAGGTGGGGAGTCGTTTTCTTCTTCCTCTTCGTCGTCGTCGTCAGAGGACGAAGAGGAAGTCTCGCTTCCGGACATCTCGTCCGGAATGCTTCTCCGGTGAAGGCCCTTCTGGGCCCCTTGGGCCGCCTTCTTAGCCGTCTTCTCCGGCACCTCATAAGGTGCAGGGAACAACATCTTCTCCAATAATGGAAATTCCTAGTCCTCGGGTAGCGGAGCCGGACAGTTAATCTTCTCGGCCAACTTAATCCAGGCCTTAAAATAGTGGAAGGAAGCTTAAATTCCCCCTCAAAATATGCTAGTAGGGGATACTCCTTGAAAACATTAAAGGAACTGACCGGGTTGGGCTGGCGCTTTAAGCTAAGCCCGCGGTCTTCGGTCACAGATGGTGGCGTTTCGCCGGCCTTGAAGAGCACCTTCCAGATTTCTTCATGCATCGTGCCAAAGGGCTCCAGTAGCGTCTGGTGCTTGGCCGGCTCGAACTCGCACAGATTACAAGTTCGGCATTGGCACGGAAGGACCCGATGAACAAGCGTGACCTGGACCATGTTGACGAGCTTGATCTTATTTTCAATCATGTTCTGGATGCACATCTGGAGCCCAGTCAGCTCGTCTGAGGGACCCCGGGTTAAGCCCCTCTCTTGCCAGGAGGTGATCCGCATCGGGATTCGGGATCAAAATTCGGGGGCCGCCAACCAGTCAGCGTCGCGTGGCTCGGTGATGTAGAACCAACCCGATTGCCACCCCTTCACCGTCTCCGCAAACAAACCTTGGGGCCAGGTAACGTTGGGCATCTTGCCCACCATATTGCCTCTGCACTCTGCTTGTTGACTGTGCACTACTTTCGGCCTCACATTAAAGGTCTTCAGCCACAAGCCGAAGTGAGGCGGGATGCGGAGAAAGGCCTCACAAACGACGATAGACGCCGAAATGTTGATGATGAAGTTGGGGGCTAGGTCATGAAAATCCAGCCCATAGTAAAACATCAACCCGCGGACGAATGGGTGAAGAGGGAACCCAAGCCCGCGGATGAAGTGTGTGAGAAACACAACCCTCTCATGGGGCTCGGGAGTGGGGATGACTTGTCCCTTGGCCGGGAGTCGATGAACGATCTCTTTGGCCAGATACCTGGCCTCCCGGAGCTCCTTGATATCCTTCTTCTTGACGGAGGAGGCCATCCACTTGCATCCAGCTATGGGTCCAGACATCTTTGGAGTACTTTCTCGAGCGAGGGAAAAGCTGAAAGCTTGGGCACTAGAGCTCGAAGACGGAAGGGCTGAGGAGGAGAAAGGGCGTGGGTGAAAGAGGGGAATCCTTACCCCCTTATAGAGGCTGCGAATGTCAAGCGCCTCCCCGCTCGCCTTGAACTCACCTATACCCAAGGGCCGCACAAACGGCGCGGTTAGGTTACCCATGCCCACATTGATGAGAATCCCGCAATAGGGGGGCACGAACTCTGCATCGACAAGACGTGCCAATAGCAACCGCGTTTTGAAATGTGGCATGGTGGATAAAAAACGGTTCGAGATTATGGCCGGACAGACATAATGTCGTGTTGTACAAAGCTGTCAGCAGAGGGGACTTGTATAAGCATATGTGTATATTCTCTCTGCGGTTGTGCATGGTGTGTAACAGGTTCGGATACAATCATCGCATCCGAAGACTATCTTGGAGTTCGGAAAAGGGGAACCCGCCTTGCAATGCCGAAGACAATCTGCGAGCCGGACTCGTCATCGTTGAAGCCATGTTCAGGGGCTACTGAGGGAGTCCTGGACTAAGGGGTCCTCGGGCGTCCGGCCTGTTATCTGTTGGGCCGGACTGATGGGCTATGAAGACATGAAGGCCGAAGACTATACCCGTGTCCGGACTAGACTCTACTTGGCGTGGAAGGCAAGCTAGGCGACCGATTATGAAAACTTCTTCCTATGTAACCGACTCCATGTAACCCTAGGTCTCCCCGATGTGTATATAAACCGGAGGGCATAGTCTAGAGAGGACATATTCATTACCATATACTGATAGGCTAGACTTCTAGGGTTTAGTCATTACGATCTCATGGTAGATCAACTCTTGTAACACTCATATTCATCAAGATCAATCAAGCAGGAAGTAGGGTATTACCTCCATAGAGAGGGCTCGAACCTTGGTATACATTGTGTCCCCCGTCTCCTGTTCCCATCTATCCCAGACGCACAGTTCGGGACCCCCTACCCGAGATCCGTCGGTTTTGACACCGGCCAACGTGATCCGCCGGGATGTTAGAGATGTGGCCACAGTCGTTTTGTGCGAGAGAGTGTGAAAACTGAAGAGAGCAACTCCAGCAAGCAACCGTGTAGGCTCGTCCTGCCTATGTATATAGTGGAGCGGATTCCTCTTCTCTCCATATGAACCTATTTATATTGCGTGCATGCCACGGAAGAAAAAAACTTTATTTATAAATGACACGACACCTACTACTCGTTCTCCTATAAACCTTGCGCTTGGGATCTCCAAAATATTAACCTTGCGATTGGCTCTTCGCCTCTTCAGGAAGTCAAGCAATAATGGTACTGCAGTATATTGGCTATATGAGACCTAATGAATTGCTGCACATCCACCACGTGGGCAAGGGGCGAGGGGCGAGGGAGAGTGCGTACTATTACGTCTGTTTCAATATGAACTACATACGGATTAAAATGAGTGAATCTACACTCTAAAATACGTCTATATACATCAGGGTTTGGAGTATGTACTACTAGTTCATATTGAAATCTACTAAAGGACATATATATTCCAAACAATATGATAATCTCTCTAACCAAGGTAGTAGGGACAAGGAGTAAACAGAGGGAGTAGTAAAATTTTCTCCTCGTCCTGCGAGCCACCACACGCGTGGGCGAGGGAGCGGGCGTAAGGCGTACAGTACTACTACTAGTAAGCAAGCTTCACCTCATCCTGCGAGCCACCGCGCCCATGGGAGGGGGAGACGGCGTACTAAGCAAGCTTCTCCTTGTTCTGCGAGTTGACGGGACACATCAAAAGTACTCCAGTGTATAGAGCCTTGCCTCTAAGGTAGGCCCCACATGGTTTGCCTCTTTTTTAACATAACGCGTCAATTCGCAATTTGTTTGTTCACCCGGGGTAGACGATCCTCCCTCCATCAAGTGGACAACCAGTACACGTGTCAAATTACCACATGGGCTGCCTTTTCGTACAGAAATGATCTCCACCGTGTACCGGCGTGGGTGTGGTTGGGAAAGAGACGGGAGTACGTGCACCGTGCGTGCACCTTTTCTCTTCGTGCACGTCCCCCACCTACGTGGGTGTGTGTGAGTGATACAAACCTAGACAAATGGCTTGTGCGTTCGTGAGTGTTTTTTGTTTTGGGGGGGGGGGGTTGATTTCGTGAATGTATTTGTGGGAATATGTGTCGATGACATCTCAAACAAAATTTTGCATGAAATGTCGTCTGTGAAATGGAGGCCTATCCATATCATATAAAGAGGGCCGGGCGATCCACGAGAAGAGAGGGAGGGGTCATAGATATCGATATAGTCAAAGAGAGGATCAAGTGGGTGGGTGCGAGATCGATGAAGAGAGCCATCAAAATTGTGTGTGTGTGCAAGTCAAAGGTATAGGGCAACTGACCTACCGTAACATCAGAGGGCACAGGTCAAGTTTGTGTCTGGCAGGGAGACATGACTAGAGCGCTCGATGTATCGATGCATGTGTGTGGGAGGGGGTGGGGGGAGGGGTAGGCAGAGGCCTAACTATAGAGGTAGAACGACTCGTATATGTGTTGAGAAGGAGAGACCCAGCTATGTCTTGAGGGAGATCGGTTGACATCCATACATAACTGAAGGATGGGAAATAGGACGGGTGAGGGAGTCCTGGACTAAGGGGTCCTCAGACGTCCGGCCTGTTTGCTATGGGCCGGACTGATGGGCTGTGAAGATACAAAGACCAAAGACTACACCCGTGTCCGGATGGGACTCTCCTTGGCGTGGAAGGCAAGCTTGGCGACCGGGTATGTAGATTCCTTCCTGTAACCGATCCTGTGTAACCCTAGATCCTCCCAATGTCTATATAAATCGGAGGACTTAGTCGGGAAAGGACACATACTCATCACCATAGTCATGCAGGCTAGACTTCTAGGGTTTAGCTATTACGATCTCGTGGTAGATCAACTCTTGTAATACTCATATTCATCAAGATCAATCAAGTAGGAAGTAGGCCGTAGATCCGGAGCATATTGCACCGTCCAAGGACGGGATGCTCAAACCCACCACGGAGGTTGCAGATTCCACGGTGTTGGATCCGAACATAGGCCTAAACTCACATGGCGTCACCGGATCTCCGGACTCGTCTCTGGTCGTAATTCCGAGCCATGTGCATCCGCGGATGCCGAACTGGATCTCTTATCGATCTTTGAGTTTAGCACCGCAGACATCTTCCAGGATTCGCCATTGGGCGATGTGCTAAATTCGTTAAGAAATCTATCCTTGGCAGGGGACTCATAGCCGAATTATGTCCGGTTTGAGCTGGAGGCTGATGATGGGGGAGAATTTCGCCTCCCGCCCACCACCCACTTCATAGCCACTGTCGAAGACTTAACCGACACGCTTGACTATGACTCCAAAGACATCAACGGTATGGACGACGATGCCGGAGACGAGGAGGCCCAAAACCCGCCGTTCATTGGATGATGGACGGCCACTCCTTCATATGACGTCTACATGGTAGATACACCGAAAAATAATAGCGGCGATGAAAAGAAAAACCTAGCAAAGGAGGACCCTCCTAAAACACAACCAAAGCATCGGCGTCAGTGACGTTGCTCTAAATCCCGCCGCAGCAGGGATAGCAACACTAGCACAGGAGACGACAACACTCCGGATGGTGCCGAAGACACAGAAGAACCCGATGAACAAGCTGCCGAACGAGACAATCAGGAATCAGGGCATGCCAGCCCTGACGAACAGGTCATAGAAGAAGACTCGGAGGACGGTAGTTACCATCTGCCCTCCGAGGAGGAGGTGAGCCTCGGCAATGAAGACTTCATCGTGCCTGAGTAGCCCCTGGAGCAGGAGCGCTTTAAGCTTCAGCTAATAGCCACTGCGAGGAGCCTGAAAAAGAAGCAGCAGCAGCTTGAAGCTGATCAAGACCTGCTCAATGACGGATGGACCGATGTCCTGGCAGCCGAGGAATACAGCCTTAAAGACCCAGCCAAAAGTTACCCGAAGCACAAATTACTACCTCAGTTCGACGATGAGGCGCCAGATCCCGCACCAGCATCATGCAACGCGGCTGATCAGCCACCGCGCGGTCGGGATAAAACTGCAACCCGAGCCGAAAACCAGACTGTCCCACCCCGCCGTAAAGGCAGGGATAAGACAGCTCGGGGCCATACATATGACCTCCGCCAAGACCTGGACAGTAGAGCGGAACATACAAGATTGATCTATGAATCGCGAGGACGTGCCTTAACGCGCGGGGACAACTATATATTCAGGCGTGCAAAACCTAATCACGCCCGAGCCAAAAACCGCAGACGGACTCCATCAGAGCTATGTCGCGATGCGGCCCGATATAGAGGAGCCGCACACCCTCTTTGCTTAACTAACGAAGTAATGGACCATGAATTCCCAGAAGGGTTTAAACCCGTAAATATCGAATCATACAATGGAACAACCAATCCCGCGGTATGGATCGAGGATTTTATTCTCCACATCCACATGGCCCGCGGGGATGATCTTCACGCCATCAAATACCTCCCACTAAAACTTAAAGGGCCAGCCCGACACTGGCTAAACAGTCTGCCAGAGAATTCTATTGGCAGCTCGGAGGACCTGTAAGAAGCTTTTCTCGACAACTTCCAAGGTACATATGTTCGGCCGCCACACGCCGATGACTTAAGTCACATAGTTCAACAGCCCGGGGAGTTAGCCAGGAAGTTTTGGACTAGGTTCCTAACTAAAAAGAACCATATCGTCGACTGTCCGGTGATGACCTGCAAGTATAGGGGATCTATCGTAGTCCTTTCGATAAGTAAGAGTGTCGAACCCAACGAGGAGCAGAAGGAAATGATAAGCGGTTTTCAGCAAGGTACTCTTTGCAAGTACTGAAATAAGTGGTAACAGATAGTTTTGTGATAGGATAATTTGTAACGAGCAACAAGTAACAAAAGTAAATAAAGTGCAGCAAGGTGGCCCAATTCTTTTTGTAGCAAAGGACAAGCCTGGACAAACTCTTATATAGAGAAAAGCGCTCCCGAGGACAAATGAGAATTATTGTCAAGCGAGTTTTCATCATGTTCATATGATTCGCATTCGGTACTTTGATAATTTGATATGTGGGTGGACTGGTGCTTGCGTGTTATTCTTACTTGACAAGCATCCCACTTATGATTAACCTCTATTGCAAGCATCCGCAACTACAACAAAAGTATTAAGGTAAACCTAACCATAGCATGAAACATATGGATCCAAATCAGCCCCTTACGAAGCAACGCATAAACTAGGGTTTAAGCTTCTATCACTCTAGCAACCCATCATCTACTTATTACTTCCCAATGCCTTCCTCTAGGCCCAAATATTATGTAGTCGACGTTCACATAACCCCACTAGAGGATAGACAACATACATCTCATCAAAATATCGAATGAATACCAAATTCACATGACTACTAATAGCAAGACTTCTCCCATGTCCTCATGAACAAACTTAACTACTCACAAAGCATATTCATGTTCATAATCAGAGGGTTATTGATATGCATATAGGATCTGAACATATGATCTTCCACCAAATAAACCAACTAGCATCAACTACAAGGAGTAATCAACACTACTAGCAACCTACTAGTACCAATCCCGGACTTGGAGACAAGAATTGGATACAAGAGATGAACTAGGGTTTTGAGAGGAGATGGTGCTGGTGAAGATTTTGATGGAGATTGCCCTCTTTTGAGGAGAGGAGCGTTGGTGATGATGATGGCGATGATTTCCCCCTCCCGGAGGGAAGTGTCCCCGGCAGAACAGCTCTGCCGGAGCCCTAGATTGGTTCAGCCGAGGTTCCGCCTCGTGGCGGCGGAGTCTAGGGGGCCCACGAAAGGTTGCTTATGATTTTTTTCCTCGACAAAAGACTTCATATAGCAGAAGATGGCTACCGGAGAGCCAATAGGGGGCCCACGAGGCAGGGGGCGCGCCTAGGGGGGTAGGGCATGCCCCCCACCCTCGTGGCCAGGTGGGGCCCCCTCCGACGTACTTTTTCAGCTCAATATTTTTTATTATTCCCAAAAATAACTTTCGTGGAGTTTCAAGACTTTTGGAGTTGTGTAGAATAGGTCTCTAATATTTGCTCCTTTTCCAGCCCAGAATTCCAGCTGCCGGCATTCTCCCTCCTTATGTAAACCTTGTAAAATAAGAGAGATTATTCATAAGTATTGTGACATAACATGTAATAACATCCCATATTGCAATAAATATCGATATAAAAGCTTGATGCAAAATGGACGTATCAACTCCCCCAAGCTTAGACCTCGCTTGTCCTCAAGCGAAAGCCGATAACGATAAATATGTCCACATGTTTTGAGGTAGAGGTGTCGATAAAATAAAATACGGACATGAGGGCATCATGATTATTCTCATAACAACAACATGAATGGATATTGTCATATGATTTCTTATGCTCAAGTAATAATCTATTCACAATGCTATGAATCAGAAACTTCATTGGGAACCAACAAACTATAATCTCAGTCATTGAAGCAATTGCAATTTATCATAACATCAGAAAGAGTCTATGTTAGAGCTTTCTAGCAAGTCCACATACTCAAATACATTTAGTCTTTCATAATTGCTAACACTCACGCAATACTTGTGTTTACGGAGTTTTAATCGGACATAGAGAAAGATAGGGGCTTATAGTTTCGCCTCCCAACCTTTTACCTCAAGGGTAATGTCAACAATAATAATTCATGCTAACCCATATCCAATTAGATATATGTATCAGGATCTTTCCAACACCCTGTGCTTGCCAAAGGATAAAATGTAAAAAGGAAAGGTGAAGATCACCATGACTCTTGCATAAGGTAGAAGACAATGATAAAGGATAGGCCCTTCCCAGAGGGAAGTAGAGGTTGCCAAGCACTTTCAGGGTTGGATGCACAAAATCTTAATGCGAAAGAGTGTCACTTTATATTGCCCCTTGTGATATGAACCTTTATTATGCAGTCCGTCGCTTTTATTTCTTCCACATCACACGATCGTATAAAGCTTATTTCCTCCACACCAATACATCATACATATTTAGGGAGCAATTTTTATTGCTGCACCGATGACAACTTACTTGAAGGATCTTACTCAATCCATAGGTAGATATGGTGGACTCTCATGGCAAAACTGGTTTAAGGGTTTTTGGAAGCACATGTAGTATCTGTACTTGGTGCAAAGAATTTGGCTAGCATGAGGGGGAAAGGCAAGCTCAACATGTTGGATGATCCATGACAATATACTTTATCTCAGATATAAGAAAACATAACCCATTACGTTGTCTTCCTTGTCCAACATCAACTCTTTAGCATGTCATATTTTAATGAGTGCTCCAATCATAAAAGATGTCCAAGATAGTATATTTATATGTGAAACCTCTCTTTCCTTATTACTTCCTATTAATTGCAACGATGACCAAAATTATGCTTGTCAACTCTCAACAATTTTTAATGATCATACTCTTTCTATGTAAAGTCATTACTCTCAATAAGATCAATATGATCTCTTTGTTTCTTTTTATTCTTTTTCTATTTTCTTTTATTCACTCAAGATCATGGCAAAATAATCAAGCCATTGACTCAACACTAATCTTTATTATATAGCTCACGGACTCGATTACATAGAGAGATCATAAAGAAAAACTCAAAACTAGATCATACCAGAAACTTTATTCTACTAGATCAAGATACTACTAATAGGATCGAACTAAGAAAAACGGTAAAGATAGGAGTGTGATGGTGATAAGATACTGGGGCATCTCCCCCAAGCTTAGCAGTTGCCAAGGGGAGTGCCCATACCCATGTGATCATGTATCCTTTGTTGGTGAGGAAGGTGGCAGTTTAGTTGATGGCGTAGTCTTCTTCCTTAATTTGCGCTTGAGGACAGAATTTGATCCCTCAAGTCATTAATCTCCTGGCCCAGGATTAATATCTTTTTGCATAATTCCTGCTTGTTTTCCTGCAAGAGACGAAAAGGGATAAACTCGATCTTAAATTTCTTTGCTCTATCAGGGAGGCTTGACTTTTTGAACTCCACATGCATGTCCCCAGGTTGAGGTAATGGGGCTTCATCTTCATCTGAGCTTGTCTCCTCCTTCCTCTTGGGTTCATAGTCCTCTTCTTCCTCCGTAGTCCAACCACAATGCTCCACATCTCCATAGACCTTAGGATCTGCAAGGTAATCATCCACATAGCTTTCTCCTTCTGAATCCTGGGACGACATGTTGCTCTAATCTGCAGTAGGACAGCTCGAAACAAGAACATAGGATAATTGCATGATACAGGGGTCAAAACCTTCGGGAGATTATATAATGAATTTTTACGAACCAAAATACATATCGTGCAAGAAAACGGAGTCCGGAGAGCACACGAGGTGCCCACGAGGTAGGGGGGCACGCCCAGGGGGTAGGGCGCGCCCTCCACCCTCGTGGAGCCCTCATGTCCTTCCCGGACTGCTTCTTATTTTTCTATTTTTCTAAATATTGCCATAAAATTGTTTTGGATTCAGTTTACTTACCGTACCACATACCTATTCCTTTTCGGAGTCTGAAACATTCCGAAAAGTGTCCCTTATGTATTCCTCCCAGGTTACGGTCTCGATAATATTGGTTTCAACATTTATAGGATTACCTGAGATATAATGTTTGATTCTTTGACCGTTTACCACCTTCAGATTCATGCCTTCGAAGTTGTTCATTTTTATGGCATCGGAACGATAGACCTCCTCGATAACGTAAGGGCCTTCCCATTTAGAGAGAAGTTTTCCTACAAAAAATCATAAACGAGAGTTGTATATAGCAATACATAATCACCTACATTAAACTCGCGCTTTTGTATTCTTTTCTCATGCCATCTTTCAAATTTTTCTTTAAATAACTTGGCATTCTCATAAGCTTGGGTTCTCCATTCATCAAGTGAGCTAATGTCAAATAACCTTTTCTCACCGGCAAGTTTGCAATCATAATTGAGCTCTTTAATAGCCCAATAAGCCTTATGTTCTAGTTCGAGTGGTAAGTGACATGCTTTTCAACAGCCCGGGGAGTCAGCCAGGAAGTTCTGGACTAGGTTCCTAACTAAAAAGAACCATATCGTCGACTGTCCGGTGATGACCCACAAGTATAGGGGATCTATCGTAGTCCTTTCGATAAGTAATAGTGTCGAACCCAACGAGGAGCAGAAGGAAATGATAAGCGGTTTTCAGCAAGGTACTCTCTGCAAGTACTGAAATAAGTGGTAACATATAGTTTTGTGATAGGATAATTTGTAACGAGCAACAATTAACAAAAGTAAATAAAGTGCAGCAAGGTGGCCCAATTCTTTTTGTAGCAAAGGACAAGCCTGGACAAACTCTTATATAGAGAAAAGCGCTCCTGAGGACACATGGGAATTATCGTCAAGCTAGTTTTGAACACGTTCATATGATTCGCGTTCGGTACTTTGATAATTTGATATGTGGGTGGACCGGTGCTTGGGTGTTGTTCTTACTTGAACAAGCATCCCACTTATGATTAACCTCTATTGCAAGCATCCACAACTACAAAAAAAGTATTAAGGTAAACCTAACCATAACATGAAACATATGGATCCAAATAAGCCCCTTCCGAAGCAACGCATAAACTAGGGTTTAAGCTTCTGTCACTCTAGCAACCCATCATCTACTTATTACTTCCCAATGCCTTCCTCTAGGCCCAAATGATGGTGAAGTGTTATGTCGTCAACGTTCACATAACCCCACTAGAGGATAGACAACATACATCTCATCAAAATGTCGAACGAATACCAAATTCACATGACTACTAATAGCAAGACTTCTCCCATGTCCTCAGGAACAAACGTAACTACTCACAAAGCATATTCATGTTCATAATCAGAGGGGTATTAATATGCATATAGGATCTGAACATATGATCTTCCACCAAATGAACCAATTAGCATCAACTACAAGGAGTAATCAACACTACTAGCAACCTACTAGTACCAATCCCGGACTTGGAGACAAGAATTGGATATAAGAGATGAACTAGGGTTTTGAGAGGAGATGGTGCTGGTGAAGATGTTGATGGAGATTGCCCTCTCCCGATGGGAGGAGCGTTGGTGATGACGATGACGATGATTTCCCCCTCCCATAGGGAAGTGTCCCCGGTAGAACAGCTCTACCGGAGCCCTAGATTGGTTCCGCCAAGGTTCCGCCTCGTGGCGGCGGAGCCTCGTCCCGAAAGGTTGCTTATGATTTTTTCCTCGACGAGAGATTTCATATAGCAGAAGTTGGCCACCGGAGAGCCAACAAGGGGCCCACGAGGCAGGGGGCCGCGCCCAGGGGGTTGGGCGCGCCCCCCACCCTCGTGGCCAGGTGGGGCCCCCCTCTGACGTACTTCTTCCGCTCAATATTTTTTATTATTTCCAAAAATAACTTTCGTGGAGTTTCAGGACTTTTGGAGTTGTGCAGAATAGGTCTCCAATATTTGCTCCTATTCCAGCCTAGAATTCCAGCTGCCAGCATTCTCCCTCCTTATGTAAACCTTGTAAAATAAGAGAGAATAGGCATAAGTATTGTGACATAACGTGTAATAAGAGCCCATATTGCAATAAATATCGATATAAAAGCATGATGCCAAATGGACGTATCATCTGGATGCCGAAGCCTTAGCGGCCTTTAAACATAGCATCCGCGATAAATGGCTCGCCCGCCACCTCGGCCAAGAAAAGCCAAAATCTATGGCAGCCCTCATGGCACTCATGACCCGCTTTTGCGCGGGTGAGGATAGTTGGTTGGCTCGCAGCAAAAACACAGCTAGCGAGGCAGACCCCTCCGAGGTTAAGAATAACAACGGCGAGCTCCGACGTAACAGACACAAACACCGAAGCAATGGTGATAATACCGACGACACTACAGTCTACGCCGGATTCAGTGGCTCCAAGTCCAACCAGCGGAAGAAACCATACAAGAGAAACAATCAAGAACCATCCAGCCTGGATCGCATACTCGATCGCCCGTGTCAGATACATGGCACCCCGGAAAATCAGCCAATCATACCAACAGAGACTGTTGGGTTTTTAAACAGGCCGGCAAATTAAATGCCAAGAACAGGGAAAAGGGATCACAAAGCGAGGACGACGATGAGGAGCCCCGGCAACCGAACACAGGGGGATAGAAGAAGTTTCCCCCTCAAGTGAAAACAGTAAACATGATATATGTTACACACATCCCCAAAAGGGAGCGCAAACGCGCACTAAGGGACGTCTATGCGATAGAGCCAGTCGCCCCAAAATTCAATCCATGGTCGTCATTTCCAATCACCTTTCAACGTCGGGACCACTGATACGTCTCCAACGTATCTATAATTTTTGGTTGTTCCATGCTATATTATATTCTTTTTTGGACATTATTGGGCTTTATTATACACTTCTATATTATTTTTGGGACTAACCTATTAACCGGAGGCCCAGCCCAGAATTACTGTTTTTATGCCTATTTCAGAGTTTTGCAGAAAAAGAATATCAAACGGAGTCCAAACGGAATGAAACCTTTGGGAACGTGTTTTTCGGAACGAACGTGATCCAGAGGACTTGGAACCTACGTCAAGATATCAACTAGGATGCCACGAGGTAGGGGGCGCGCCTACCCCCCCAGGGCGCGCCCTCCACCCTCGTGGGCCCCATGTTGCTCCACCGACGTACTTCTTCCTCCTACGTACCCCCAAACTACCAGATACGGAGCCAAAAACCTAATTCCACCGCCGCAACCTTCTGTGCCCGTGAGATCCCATCTTGGGGCCTTTTCCGGAGCTCCGTCGGAGGGGGCATCGATCACGGAGGGCTTCTACATCAACACCATAGCCTCTCCGATGATGTGTGAGTATTTTACCTCAGACCTTCTGGTCCATAGTTATTAGCTAGATGGCTTATTCTCTCTTTTTGGATCTCAATACATTGTTCTCCCCCTCTCATCTGGAGATCTATTCGATGTAACCTTCTATTGCGGTGTGTTTGTTGAGACCGATGAATTGTTGGTTTATGATCTAGTTTATCTATGAACAATATTTGAATCTTCTCTGAATTCTTTTATGTATGATTGGTTATCTTTGCAAGTCTCTTCGAATTATCAGTTTGGTTTGGCCTACTAGATTGATCTTTCTTGCAATGGGAGAAGTGCTTAACTTTGGGTTCAATCTTGCGGTGTCCTTTCCCAGTGACAGTAAGGGCAGTAAGGCACGTATTGTATTGTTGCCATCGAGGATAACAAGGTGGGGTTTATATCATATTGCATGAGTTTATCCCTCTACATCATGTCATCTTGCTTAAAGCATTACTCTGTTCTTATGAACTTAATACTCTAGATGCATGCTGGATAGCGGTTGATGTGTGGAGTAATAGTAGTAGATGCAGGCAGGAGTCGGTCTACTTGTCTCGGACGTGATGCCTAAATACATGATCATACATAGATATTCTCATAACTATGCTCAATTCTGTCAATTGCTCAACAGTAATTTGTTCACCCACCGTAATACTTATGCTCTTGAGAGAAGCCACTAGTGAAACCTATGGCCCACGGGTCTATTTACCATCATATTAATATTCCAACACTTAGTTATTTTTATTGCTTTCTATTTTACTTTGCATCTTTATCATAAAAATACCAAAAATATTATCTTATCATATCTATCAGATCTCACTCTTGTAAGTGACCGTGTAGGGATTGTCAACCCCTTATCGCATTGGTTGCAAGGATTTATTTGCTTGTGTAGGTGCAAGGGACTCGTGCGTGGCCTCCTACTGGATTGATACCTTGGTTCTCAAAAACTGAGGGAAATACTTACGCTGCTTTACTGCATCACCCTTTCCTCTTCACTGGAAAACCAACGCAGTGCTCAAGAGGTAGCAAGAAGGATTTCTGGCGCCGTTCCGCGGAGTCTATGCAAAATTCAACACACCAAGTACCCATCACAAACCCTTAGGTCCTGCATTACATTATTTGACATTTGCCTCTCATTTTCCTCTCCCCCACTTCACCCTTGCGGTTTTATTCGCCCTCTCTTTTCCGTTTGCCTCCTTTTTGTTTGCTTCTTGTTTACTCGCGTGTTGGACTGCTTGCTTGTCACGATGGCTCTACCTAGATTTTGAGATCTTCACCTTAAAAGGTTGGAAGAGATAGAAGGCAACGTCAGGAGTTTTATGGTTTTATAATTTGAGCATAATAGTTTCTTTAGAAATGAGCTTAAGGAACAAAAAAGCTTTATGAGTTATATGAATAAAGAGCTTGATGATATGTCTAAAGAATTTGATGGTTTGAAATCTCAGATTGCTCACCTCGAGAAATTGATAGCTGAAATTTCGGATAAGCAGGCCACCTTAGTTAATAGGATGGCCGCTAAACCAGAGAAGTTCTATGAAAATAAAGATGAAGATCTAGAAGTTATTAATGTGTCCCCTATTAAATCTTTGTTTAAAATATGAGTCTTGATAATGATGGGACTGAATATGATCCACCTTTACCTAGAAGGCATTCCAAAAATTCGGATCTTGATGCTAAAATTGATAAAAATGGGAATGAAGAGGTCAAAACTCTAGATATTAAAGAACCCACTATTTTGGATTTCAAGGAATTTAATTATGATAATTGTTCTTTAATAGATTGTATTTCCTTGTTGCAATCCGTGCTAAATTCTCCTCATGCTTATAATCAAAATAAAGCCTTTACCAAACACATCGTTGATGCTTTGATGCAATCTTATGAAGAAAAAATTGAGTTGGAAGTTTCTATCCCTAGAAAAATTTATGATGAATGGGAACCTACTATTAAAATTAAAATTAAAGATCATGAATGCTATGCTTTGTGTGATTTGGGTGCTAGTGTTTCCACGATTCCAAAAACTTTATGCGATTTACTAGGTTTCCGTGAATTTGATGATTGCTCTCTAAACTTGCACCTTGCGGATTACACTATTAAGAAACCTATGGGAAGAATTAATGATGTTCTTATTGTTGCAAATAGGAATTATGTGCCCGTAGATTTTATTGTTCTTGACATAGATTGCAATCCTTCATGTCCTATTATTCTTGGTAGACCTTTCCTTAGAACGATTGGTGCAATTATTGATCTGAAGGAAGGGAATATTAGATTCCAATTTCCGTTAAGGAAAGGCATGAAACACTTCCCTAGAAAGAAAATAAAATTACCTAATGAATCTATTATGAGAGCTACTTATGGATTGCCTATCAAAGATGACAATACCTAGATCTATCCTTGCTATTATGCCTAGCTAGGGGCGTTAAACGATAGCGCTTGTTAGGAGGCAACCCAATTTTATTTTTAGTTTTTTTGATTTTTTTTCTTAAGTTTAGGAATAAATCTTTGATCTAGCCTCTGGTTATATGTTTTTTTATGTTTTAATTAGTGTTTGTGCCAAGTTTAACCTATAGGATCTTCTTGGATGATAGTTATTTGATCTTGCTGAAAATTCCAGAAACTTTCTGCTCACGAAAATAATTGTTACAAATCACCAGAACGTGATAAAATATTGATTACAATTTCTTCTGATCAATAAACAAATTTTATAGGTCGTCCTATTTTGGTAGATTTTTGGGAGTTCCAGAAGTTTGCGTTAGTTACAGATTACTACAGACTGTTCTGTTTTTGACAGATTCTGTTTTTCGTGTGTTGTTTGCTTATTTTGATGAATCTATGGCTAGTAAAAGAGTTTATAAACCATAGAGAAGTTGGAATACATTAGGTTTAACACCAATATAAATAAATAATTAGTTCATTACAGTACCTTGAAGTGGTGTTTTGTTTTCTTTCGCTAACGGAGCTCACGAGATTTTCTGCTGAGTTTTGTGTTGTGAAGTTTTCAAGTTTTGGGTGAAAGATTTGATGGATTATGGAATAAGGAGTGGCAAGATCCTAATCTTGGGGATGCCCATGGAACCCCAAGATAATCTAAGGACACCTAAAAGCCAAAGCTTGGGGATGCCCCGGAAGGCATCCCCTCTTTCGTCTACTTCCATCGGTAACTTTACTTGGAGCTATATTTTTATTCACCACATGATATGTGTTTTGCTTGGAGCGTCTTGTATGATTTGAATCTTTGCTTTTTAGTTTACCACAATCATCTTTGCTGTACACACCTTCTGAGAGAGACACACATGATTCAGAAATTATTAGAATACTCTATGTGCTTCACTTATATCTTTTGAGTTATATAGTTTTTGCTCTAGGACTTCACTTATATCTTTTAGAGCACGGTGGTGGTTTTGTTTTATAGAAACTATTATTCTCTCATGCTTCACTTATATTATTTTGAGAGTCTCAAACAGCATGGTAATTTGCTTCAACAATCCTAATATGCTAGGTATTCAAGACTAGTAAAAACTTTCTCATGAGTGTGTTGAATACTAATAGAAGTTTGATGCTTGATGATTGTTTTGAGACATGGAGGTAGTGATATCAAAGTTGTGCTAGTTGAGTAATTATAAATTTGAGAAATACTTGTGTTGAAGTTTGCAAGTCCCATAGCATGCACTTATGGTAAACGTTATGTAACAAATTTGAAACATGAGGTGTTCTTTGATTGTCCTCCTTATGAGTGGCGGTTGGGGACGAGTGATGGTCTTTTCCTACCAATCTATCCCCCTAGGAGCATGGGCGTAGTGCTTGGTTTTTGATGACTTGTAGATTTTTGCAATAAGTATGTGAGTTCTTTATGACTAATGTTGAGTTCATGGATTATACGCACTCTCACCTTTCCATCATTGCTAGCCTCTTGATGCAGTGCATTGCCCTTTCTCACATGGAGAGTTGGTGCAAACTTAGCGGTGCATCCAAACCCTGTGATATGATACGCTCTTTCACACATAAACCTCCTTATATCTTCCTCAAAACAGCCACCATACCTACCTATTATGGCATTTCCATAGCCATTCCAAGATATATTGCCATGCAACTTTCCACCGTTCCGTTTATCATGACACATTCATCATTGTCATATTGCTTTGCATGATCATGTAGTTGACATAGTATTTGTGGCAAAGCCACCATTCATAATTATTTCATACATGTCACTCTTGGTTCATTGCATATCCCGCACATCACGGAGGCATTCATATAGAGTCGTACTTTGTTCTAGTACCGAGTTGTAATCATTGAGTTGTAAATAAATAGAAGTGTGATGATCATCATTTTTTAGAGCATTGTCCCAAGTGAGGAAAAAAAGGAGAAAGGCCATAAAAACGAGAAGAAGGCCAAACAAACAAATGAGAGAAAAAGAGAGAAGGGACAATGTCACTATCCTTTTTACCACACTTGTGCTTCAAAGTAGCACCATAATCTTCATGATAGAGAGTCTCTTGTTTTGTCACTTTCATATACTAGTGGGAATTTTTCATTATAGAACTTGGCTTGTATATTCCAACAATGGGCTTCCTCAAGTGCCCTAGGTCTTCGTGAGCAAGCAAGTTGGATGCACACCCACTTAGTTTCTTTTGTTGAGGTTTCATATATTTATAGCTCTAGTGCATCCGTTGCATGGCAATCGCTACTCCTTGCATTAACATCAATCGATGGGCATCTCCATAGCTCATTGATTAGCCTCGTTGATGTGAGACTTTCTCCCTTTTTGTCTTCTCGACATAACCCCCATGATTATATTCTATTCCACCCATAGTGCTATATCCATGGCTGATGCTCATGTATTGCGTGAAAGTTGAAAAGGTTTGAGATTACTAAAGTATGAAACAATTTCTTGGCTTGTCATCGGGGTTGTGCATGATGAGAGCATTCTTGTGTGACGAAAATGGAGCATGACTAAACTATATGATTTTGTAGGGATGAACTTTCTTTGGCCATGTTATTTTGAGAGGACATAATTGGTTAGTTAGTATGCTTGAAGTATTATTATTTTTATGTCAATATTGAACTTTTATCTTGAATCTTTCAGATCTGAATATTCATACCACAATTAAGAAGAATTACATTGAAATTATGCCAAGTAGCATTTCACATCAAAAATTCTTCTTTTATCATTCACCTACTCGAGGACGAGCAGGAATTAAGCTTGGGGATACTTGATACGTCTCCAACGTATCTATATTTTTTTATTGTTTCATGCTATATTATATTCTGTTTTGGACATTATTGGGCTTTATTATACACTTATATATTATTTCTGGAACTAACCTATTAACCGGAGGCCCAGCCCAGAATTGCTATTTTTTTGCCTATTTCAGAGTTTTGCAGAAAAAGAATATCAAACGGAGTCCAAACGGAATGAAACTTTCGGGAACGTGATTTTTGGAACGAACGTGAGCCATAGGACTTGGACCCTACGTCAAGACATCAACCAGGAGGGCACGAGGTAGGGGGGGCGCCTACCCACCCCCCCCAGGGTGCGCCCTCCACCGACGTACTTCTTCCTCTTATATATACCTACATACCCCCAAACTACCAGATACGGAGACAAAAACCTAATTCCACCACCGCAACCTTCATGCAGGTGAGATTCCATCTTGGGGCCTTTTTCAAGCTCATGGGGGGCATCGATCACGGAGGGCTTGTACATCAACACCATAGCCTCTCCGATGATGTGTGAGTAGTTTACCTCAGACCTTCGGGTGCATAGTTATTAGCTAGATGGCTTCTTCTCTCTTTTTGGATCTCAATACAATGTTCTCCCCTATCTTGTGGAGATCTATTCGATGTAACCTTCTTTTGCGGTGTGTTTGTTGAGACCGATGAATTGTGGGTTTATTATCAAGTTTATCTATGAACAATATTTGAATCTTCTCTTAATTCTTTTATGTATGACTAGCACATATGCCCATGCGTTGCAACGGGAGATAAATAGTATACGAAAAAGTTAGTGAGAATTATATGTGCAATCAAAAGCACGTGCGCATTTAAAAAGTAACATTTAGCTTCTCGGTTTACCGCATGTGAAGCAATCCGCTATTTTTCCATTCATTGATCGAGGGCATTTAAGAGTTTTGTTAAATCCTTTGTATGCCAAAGAAGGCCCATGAGTTATTCAATCTACTCTTCCTTTCAATCTTTTCGATCGAGGGGATTTTAATGTATGAAGTTTTTGAATATTCTAGGAAACATGAATAGTTTTATAAATCCCGAACAGGTTTTTGAAAATTATGTACTCTTTCGAAAAAAATGCAAACAAAAAATAAAAGGAACATTTTTCTAAATTCATAAATATTTTCTGAAAAACCATTTTTTTAAATAAAAACATGAACAATATTCAAATTTCTGAACATTTTTTTTACATTTTTTTAAAACGGGAACATGTGTAGAAAATTCATAAGATTTTTCAGAAATTGTGTATCTTTTATACACGAAAATTACTTTAAAATTTGAAAATTTCACTAAAAATAGAATATTTTTCGAATTTGGAGCATTTTTTGAATTGCCATTTTATTTTTAGAAATTTCAAAAAAATTTGAAAAAAATGGAAAACTTTTTGTATGTTTCGAATATTTTTTAAATAGCAAAAAAATTAGAATTCTGAACATTTTTCAAAAATATTTCAATTCTGGACGTTTTTGTGCATTTTAAATTTACAAAATAAATTCTAAAAGAAAAACTTGGAAGGGAAAAAAGAGATAGGGAAAGGTCAATAAAAATAGAAGTAAAACACAGAAAAAAGAAAAATAGGCCAGCCTATTATTAGTTGTCCTGTGCGAAACTCCCACTATTTGTTGCCCAGTGCAGAAAATAGAATTTTTTCCAGCTGCGTGGGTAGAAAAATAAGTTGGCTGACTTCGCTGGGCCACAACGCGTGGCCCATGTACAAAAATATTTTTCTAGCAGACAAACGCATAAGAATTTAGTACCACCTCGGATAGAAATAATTCTATTTGGCGGTGAACGGATGAAAAAATTGACGAAATGCACCTTGCTTTATTAGTAGGTAATTGGTTATCTTTGCAAGTCTTTTTGAATTATCAGTTTGGTTTGGCCTACTAAATTGATCTTTCTTGCAATGGGAGAAGTGCTTAGCTTTGGGTTCAATCTTGCGATGTCCTTTCCCAGTGACAATAGGGGCAGCAAGGCACGTATTGTATTGTTGCCATCAAGGATAAGAAGGTGGGGTTTATTTCATATTGCATGAGTTTATCCCTCTACATCATGTCATCTTGCTTAAAGCGTTACTCTGTTCTTATGAACTTAATACTCTAGATGCATGCCAGATAGCTGTCGATGTGTGGAGTAATAGTAGTAGATGTAGGAAGGAGTCAGTCTACTTGTCTCGGACGTGATGCCTATATACACTACAAAAAAAGACACATTCATGACATTTTGGGCCGAACGAAAAAATTTTCTGTCATACATATGACACTTCTATGACGATAATTATGACAAAATCCGGTATCATCATAGATGTGGTGGGCTCCTACTTCCATGACAAAAAATCATGACAGAAAATGGGCTTTTCGTCTGTATGGCGGGCGGAGACGCAGCTGCATGACATTCTTTGGGCCGTCCATGATGGAAAAAACCGTGGTAGAAGCAAGGGGGAGGAAAATTTCGGGGAGTTCCGGTTACGGTGGGAGGTCGGGGGCCGAGCGATGCGCGTTTCTCTCGTGACACGACGCTGTGGCGTGTGTGCGGCGTTGGCTCTATCTCGAACCCGAACGAGGCGTTGGGCTCTAATCGAACCCGAGCGATTGCACTTTGCAAGCTACGAAGTTATCGAACCCGAGCGATCGATCGATGGCTGTTAACTAAACCCGATCGAGCGATTCCTTCGCTACTGCTGCTAACTGAAGCCGATCGATGCTGCCTCTCGGATGAACAGTGAGTGTTGCAGGGGGGGGGGGGGGGTTTGTGTTACATCCCTAATTCTGGTCTGACCTATGCTAGTTTCCATGTGAGCATCATGTTTAAATTCAAATGAAACTTGAATTGAGGAATTTTCAAAAAGCCTCAGAAAAACCTCTAAAAATAACCAAGATTTAAATCTCATCAAATGAGTCCAAGAAAATGTTCCTGTTATTCTGTGAAAATATTGGCATGAGGTAAAATTCAAACCAATATTTTTGGAGTCACAGAAATAATTTGTTTTGGGTCTTTGATTTAAATCAATAATGTATTTGGGTTGGAATTATTTCTGCTATATAAGAAATAATGTTCAAATATTTTTTAAGTTTGCATGTGACCTTGGACTAGCTCTCTGAGCTCACATAAAAATTTACAGAAAGTTTTAAAATGGTTTAGTTTCCCAACTAAATCAAAACAAAGTAACAAAAATAGAAAAGAGAAAGAAAGGGAAGAGAGAGGAAGCCCACCTGGGCCACTTACCTGGCCCAGCTCCTCCAAAGCAGCCCAGCCCACTGGCAGCCCAGCCACTGGCCGCCCACCGAGGGCAGGCGTCTTCTTCCTCCCGCTGCCAAGGCGAGGAGAAGCTAGCCACGGCGCCACAAGGTACACGCCGGCAGCTGCCTGCCTGGCTGTCCCCTTGTCGCCCTGGACGTTTTCCGCGACGCCACGTAACCCCCTCGACCCCTCTCACTCTCCGTGTGCTCCTTCCCCCTCCTCTGTTTCTCTCTCCCGAGCACACCGAGCGCTGCCGTTGCTGCCGTGTCCACCGCCTCCCCCTCGCCTCTCTGACACGCGCAGGAGCTCCGCCTCCTCGCCCTGAAGCTCTCCGCCGGGCCACGCAAGCCGGAGCGCCCCGTGGAGCCGTCGCCGCCGTCATCTTCATCTCCGGTCACCGGAGATCGTCTTCACCGCCCCGCCGTCATCTTCATCTCCGGTCACCGGAGATCGTCTTCACCGCCCCGCCGTCTTCAGCGCGTCCCCGAGCTCGCCGACAAGCCCGTCGCGTCCGCTGTGAGCTTCTGCTCCGTCCCCCTCTCTCCATTTCTCCGTTCTCGCGTCGTAGCTCCCTTCCCCCGCCATGGCCGTAGCTCCTCGCCGCCGTCCATGTCGCCGCCGTCGCGCTAGCTGCCGTAGCTCACGCCGCCGTCAACATGCTCACGCTCCCAGCAAGCCAACGCCACTGCCCGTAGCCCCTGCCGTGCACTGTAGCCCCTTCACCCCTCCTCGCCGAACTCCGGCCGCCGCCGCGAGCTCTGCTGCAGCGAGCTCTGGCCTCCCCGGCTCCTCCCACAGGCACCACTCTACGCGCGCGAGCTCCAGCTCCACGTAGCCACCCTCCGCCGGCCATTTGGTCGCCGGAGGAGGAAACCCGCACCTCTCCGCTGCCTGCCCCGCCGGCTGCCGAGCCCCTGTGTCAACTCCAGCCGAGTTTGACCGGTTTGACCCTAGTTTGACTTTCCTCGAGTCATCGACAAGTGGGCCCAGGCCCGACTAATCCTAGATTAGTTTTTTAATTAAGTTTAATTACTCACGTGACATTTTTAGTTAGTAGTAGTTTAACACTAATTAATTTAGATTAGTTAGTTAGTCACCGACGTGTGGACCCCACACGTCGAGTTTGACTGGACCCGGCTTCGTTGACCTATGACGTCAGCATGACGTGTTGCTGATCTTGATAATGTTTTTTGGGATTTTAAATAAATCATAAATGATTTATAAATTTCAGAAAATAGCCCAAACTTCTAAAAATCATATAAATTCAACCGTAACTCCAAATGAGATAAATTATATATGAAAAATGATCAGAAAAATCCAATCTATCCATCTGCATTGCTTTCATGCATGATAGAACAACTTAGGGCTGCTGTTTAGGCCAAATCATATAAATGGCATTTTAACTCTCACATATCACATCATAATTCCATGTCATAATCATGCATCATAATTGTTGCATTGCATTGATTGTGTTTTTCCTTGTTTGCCGGTGTTTGTCCCCTCCCGGTAGACGAAGTTTCGACGATGAGTTCGATGACACCGATGAAGAACTATATTATCTTCGTAAGTGCTGTGCAAGCAAAACCACCTTGTTCATTCCAATATAATCCCAATCTCTCGCGCCTGCTCTCTTTTATTGCATTAGGACAACAACGATTCATCCATTACTTGTTGCGGTAGTTGAACCCCTTTATCCTCTGCATGACCTATCATTGCCACAGTAAATAGATGAAACCCACTAGCATGAGTAGGAGTTGTTTGAGCCCTGTTGTGCCTACTCATTCATGCTTGTTTGTCATGCCTGCTATTGCTTAGAGTTGTGTCAGGTCTGATTCATCGGGGATGAATCGGAGGTGTGTAAACACGTCCTCTTGTTGAGAGCTAAGTGTGTGAACATGATTTGGTAAAGGTAGCGGTGAGAGGCCATGTAGGAGTACATGGTGGGTTGTCTCATTGAAACCGTCCTCGAGGAACCGAGTTACGTGTTTGTGATCCATGAAAGCAGTTACTACCACACATTGGGTTCCGTAACTCGACCCCTCTCGGCTTATTAATCGCCTCGGTCTCTGTCCAGGAGTTGCAACTAGTTTCTGGTGTTTGTAGGTAGTGTTAGTAGTCCACCTAGTGGCACCCGGTACAAGTGGGCTTGGGACAGACTACGCACCATGGCACGGTGTACCAAGCGTAGAACCACCCGTCGAGGTGGGCTTGGGAACCCTGCACACATCGTTTGGGGCCATGGGCGACACCCCGGTCGGATCTCCTTGCGGATGGAACCCGAATAGGCGATAAAACTGGACTAGAGACTTGTGTGGTTAGTCAGGTCGTGGCCGACTCCCTCGCCAGGCTTCCGCTTGAAGGTTGCCGAGATACACGTCGTGTACATGGTGGTAAGTGGCGAGAGCGTGTGTGAAGAAGTACACTCCTGCAGGGTTAATATGATCTATTCGAATAGCCGTGTCTGTGGTAAAGGACTTCTAGGTTGCCTGTACAGTTCATAGACAAGTGAAAGTGGATACTCTAAAATGCGCAAGATAAGCGTGGGTGCTATGGATGGCGTTCTCGTAGGGAGATGGGAACGGATCCATAATGGTGTATTGATATGGTGAATATGTGGACTCGTGTGCGCCACCTCAAAAGAGTTACTTGCAGTCGTAGCTTAGGATAGCCACCGAGTCAAAGCTGGCTTTCTGCAGTCATACTCCACCCCCCCCCCCTTTGTTGATAATGATGCATATGTAGTTACTTCTGATGTAAGTCTTGCTGAGTACAATTGTACTCACGTTTGCCTATTTTATGTTTTTGCAGAGAGACTTCAGTCTCACTAGTAGTTCCGCGTGGACTTCGATGTTTAGCTTGTTACCTCAGCTACGATCTTGTGCCCTCGGCAGGATCTGGTAGATAGTCAGGCTTCTCAGCCTTTTTCATTTGTAGGTGTCTGTACTCAGACATGTTAAGCTTCCGCTTGTGCTTGTTGCTTGTATGCTCTGTATGTTGGGTCATGAGACCCATGATTGTAATATCTCGCTCCTCGGAGCCTAATGAATAAATACTTGAGTCGTAGAGTTATGTTGTGATGCGATGTTGTATTTACACATATCGAGCATATTGTGTGTATGTTTGAAATGCTTGGTATGTGTGGGATCCGACAATCTAGTTGTTTATCCTTGGCAGCCTCTCATATGGGGAAATGTACTCTAGTGCTTCCTGAGCGATAGTAGTCCGCTACAGCCCGGTTCACCGGAGTCCTGCTAGCCCAGCACTACTGCTCTGGACACTTGACTGGCCGGCATGTGTTTCACTTCGTTCATGTGTCTGTCCCTTCGGGGAAATGTCACGCGGTGACATCCGGAGTCTTTCCTAGCCCGCTACAGCCCGTGTTACCGGAGTTACATTAGCCAGTGCTACAGCCCGGATTCACACGTTGATGACCGACATGCTCGATGTGATTCATGTATGCCTGTCCCCATGGGTTACTTCCGCTTTGGGTTCACGACTAGCCACGTCGGCCCAGGTTCTCTGTTATATGGATGCTAGCGACACTATCATATACGTGAGCCAAAAGGCGCAAACGGTCCCGAGCCATGGTAGGGCGACACCCGTGGGAATACCGTGCGTGAGGCCGCAAAGTGATATGAGGTGTTACCGGCTAGATCAATGTGACTTGGAATCGGGGTCCTGACAGCTTTGGTATCAGAGCCCCGTTGCTGTAGGATTACCAAGCCAAACGGTTGAAGTTGTGTCTAGAAATGCTTTAGTTATGTAAGGGAATTGATTGTGGAAGGAACGTAAGGCTCTTTTTACTCCTTATACCTCATGGCCTTCTGATCTAAGTCATCCTCTTCTCTTCTACGGGGATTAAGAACTAGGCCTTCTCATCTATCTATCAGGATGGCGTGTTACTAATCCATAGACTTTTAAGATTGTTTGTTTTAAGCCCAGTTCAATTTCTACTACTTCCGTGTGTTCATAGTTGGTCTCGGAACCTTGATATTGTGATGTTGAGTGGTTATGCCACCATTTTTGTAGCATGTCTCAAATCTTTGAGCATTTACAGCCGTTATGTTGTCCGAGTCATCCCAGGTTTCTAAACAGGCTGATGCATTTGCAAATCCCTTCCTCCCGTTCCTGATGTCCTTTTGGGCCAGATTAAGCACACTAATCGGTGATTTGAGGTACTCTATTGCCTCGACATATATGTTGGAGTTAGTATTATGACCCTAGGTGTTTTAGGGAGTCACCTAGTAATCTAGCCATGTTTTGTGTTCCCAGAGTGATGATTCTGGCCACTAATCTCGAAAGCATCCCGTGATGCCATTTAGATAGTAGGTATTCTATTCCTGGGTTCTTGACCTGAGATTCATCCTACTTACCTCCTGTTGATGGTGTTGCTCGTACCTTTAGGATACTAGTAACCTTTGTGATAGTCTTCGAAGTCCGTGGTATATCATTCTTCGAAATACCATGAACCATCCTTGGCAGGAGTTCCTTTGAACCAAAGATCACAATAAGAGTGCTCTTGATGAGTTCTTCGTTCTACATTGTGAATCTGCCAGTTCTACTTCCTGCATGGGTTATCCGGAAGAAATGTTGAGCTTCGCTCGACATACTAATCTATGCATCCACAACTCAGAAAATCGTGTGTTCCTTGAGTTGTTTCCATTGTAGTTGTATTCCGATCCCCGTCTATCAGTTGATAGTCAGGAGTAGTCATGCACTCATGCTCATCGATGCCCATTATTCTTGTGGTCCATCAAGCCATTCTAATCCGGAATGACTAGGAGAAACAAACTCCAGAATCACATCCATATCCAGGATTGGGTCAAAGCAATTGTACTCCGTAGATCAAAATGCCAATCTAGCTTTTGCTCTGTTCTACCTTGGAGTATTACTATCTTTATATCAAGAATATCATGGAATTGCACACCACCCTATGAATGCTTGATACAGTGATACTTCTCGCCCTCATTATTCATTCCTCGGTTCCGTGTTGTCACAACCGGAATGCCGACAAGTGAATCGTGATGTGTGAAATCAATACTCCTAGCAACTCTGTTGCTTGGTAGTTAATGGACAATATTCTCATTCTTAGCGTGTTGTTTATTAAATCATCATCCTAAGATTGATCGTGCTACCTAGTCCTTATTTCTGGTGCACTCTTCGATCAATGAGTTAGGATTGTGTCAATCCCTCACTCTTTTGATCATTTCATCTTGCCCTGAAAAGCAAGGTTGTTCTCGAGCTTAGTAACATATCGGTAGTTCGTGATTTTCCGAATATCTTCTCGGAAGTATTACCAGGTTGTCACCTGACCGCTATGTTGAGTTCATGATCAAGTTGGTTTTCTTGTAACCACCCTTTCTCCAAGAATCTGTGTTGGATACCCCTGAGCTAGTTGGTTAAGCTAAAGAAACAACTTGGAGAGTTGGCAGATAAAAGCTTTGCCGAATTTGGTTCTTTCTGAAGGGATATCTTTGTGTTTGTGTGTGTGTTGAACAAAGATGATATCTTCACCAATTGGTCCTCGTGATCAGTTGTTGGATCTGTTGTCTTGTCGAAACTTTGACTTAAGTATGGGCTATCATCAAGTCAAATCAGAACCAGCGATGTTCGTAATGTTGTCTTACTCGTGGTTGATTCCTCGAGCATATACCATTACATATTTTGGTCTGACCAATACTATCACCGTGTTCACATGATGGTGGAAGTCCAGTGATATGGAAATTCCGATGAGTTGTTGTTGAGCCCATCAGCAGCTTTTTGTCTCCCCCATGACTCATGTTGAACATCAACCTAGTGTTGGAAACTTTTATAAGCATTATCTTCATGCCCCATTCGTGAAGAATATGTTGGATGAAAGAAGTGACTTCCTCTAGTTCATGTGTGTTTGAAGCAAGTTGCCGCCGTGAATTTGAGAAAGCTTGTTTTGCTTCCCCTGGAACCATCCCAAGTCAGTCATGCATACGTGCGAAGTATTCTATGGTTTGGTAGATTAATTACCTCCACTCCATATGAGTTCCTAGCACAACAAGCCACTGATTGATTTGCTCAAGGAAAAGGAGCATGTTGTGCTAATTATAGATCATGTACAAGATTCCGTTCTCCTCGATGATGGTTCCCAACCAGAACTCGGTAGTATTTTTATTATAAGACTACTATGTGGTCATGCTTGTCTGGGACAGCGTGTTCACATGTTGTAGCAAAACTTGCTCATGCTTTGGAGCTTGATAACGTAGTTCATTTCCTGAGAATCCCGCAACGTTATCTCGTTGGTTTGTGTTGCAAACTTTCTTTCCCAGACATGCTGACTGAAATATCCCGTTCCCAACCAGATCTGAATCTCAGGCAGATGTGATGGTTGGAACTTCTTCCAAGAGCTATGATATGGGTTCCAGTGAGGTGGACGCACCTAGCTAGAAGCACTGTTATTGTAGTGTCTTGGTTAAGCCATTTGGTCACCTCCCACGAGGATTTTGCATGACTTATTCTAGAAGTTGTTCCTTATGGATTTTGTGTTCCCGAAGTACGACCTTTACTTGATGACCATGTTGATGCCACTTTGAATCATGATAGTGGTATCTTAAACATCAAGGAGAACATTGGAAGCGGAGTGCTAAATGTCTCTCGGTCGATCATCTAGGTTTTGTTCCTTGGCATTGCTGAGGACAAATCTGAGAAAGTGTTGTCTTCCTTTGCATCTGCATCGTCCA
Source organism: Aegilops bicornis (assembly GCA_021605145.1). Taxonomy (NCBI): domain Eukaryota; kingdom Viridiplantae; phylum Streptophyta; class Magnoliopsida; order Poales; family Poaceae; genus Aegilops; species Aegilops bicornis. Next base: position 131,567,063 of record CM038673.1, on the reverse strand, counting down.
TCACAATTCATCATGGTAGTATGATATGTTGCCTGGATCTGCGGCACGGATGTTGGTAAAACCTTGATGAATATGGAAATGCTCAAGTTCTTGAGAGCACGCTCAGACACTAGGTTATATCTTCGGTATCAGTTGGATTGTGCCTTCCATTTGCCGATTGTTCTATAACCATAGCTCCATTCAAAAACTGAGTATGCCATTTCTTCGAATTCCTTCGAACGATCGTTTGTGAATTGCCATTAGCCTGGTATGAAGAGCTTCAATGATCCTTTCCGATGGAGTTTCTTTCTGTCATCAACGTATTGGATGAAGATCTCGCAAGCAAAGACATCAAGATCAATTTGATCCAATGAATCAACACCTTTAAGAATGCAACGGGTCATGCAGATTGTGTTAGCTTTGTGTCCCCTCTGTCTTCTTACCTCACGTCTTGAATCTCAGGACGAGATTCTTGTTTAGTGGGGGTGAGTTGTCACATCCCTAATTCTGGTCTGACCTATGCTAGTTTCCATGTGTGGATCATGTTTAAATTCGAATGAAACTTGAATTGAGGAATTTTCAAAAAGCTTCAGAAAAACCTCTAAAAATAACCAACATTTAAATCTCATCAAATTAGTCCAAGAAAATGTTCCTGTTATTCTGTGAAAATATTGGCATGAGTTAAAATTCAAACCAATATTTTTGGAGTCACATAAATAATTTGTTTTGGGTCTTTGATTTAAATCAATAATGTATTTGGGTTGGAATTATTTCTGCTATATAAGAAATAATGTTCAAATATTTTGTAAGTTTGCATGTGACCTTGGACTAGCTCTCTGAGCTCACAATTTTTTTTACAGAAAGTTTTAAAATGGTTTAGTTTCCAAACTAAATCAAAACAAAGTAACAAAAATAGAAAAGAGAAAGAAAGGGAAGAGAGAGGAAGCCCATCTGGGCCACTTACCTAGCCCAGCTCCTCCAGCAGACCTAGCCCACCTGGCAGCCCAGCCACCTTGCGGGCCCACCGAGGTCAGGGGCGTCTTCTTCCTCTTGTCAGAAGGCAGAGGAGAAGCTAGCCACGGCGCCGCGGCGTGCCACACCGGCAACTGCCTGCCTGGCTGTCCCCTCGTCGCCCTGGACGTTTTCCGTGATGCCACGCAACCCCCCGACCCCTCTCACTCTCCCTGTGCTCCTTACCCCTCCTCTGTTTCTCTCTCCCGAGCACACCGAGCGCTGCCATCGCCGCCGTTCGTTGCCGCCGTGTCCACCGCCTCCCCCTCGCCTCTCTGACACGCGCAGGAGCTCCGCCTCCTCGCCCTGAAGCTCTCCGCCGGGCCACGCAAGCCGGAGCGCCCCGTGGAGCCGTCGCCGCCGTCATCTTCATCTTCGGTCGCCGGAGATCGTCTTCACCGCCCCGCCGTCTTCAGCGCGTCCCCGAGCTCGCCGACAAGCCCGTCGCGTCATTGTGAGCTTCTGCCCGTCCCCGCTCTCCATTTCTCCGTTCTCGCGTCGTAGCTCCTTCCCCGCCATGGCCGTAGCTCTCGCCGCCGCCCATGTCGCCGCCGCCGTCGCGCTTAGCTGTAGCTCACGCCACAAGACGTCAACATGCTCAGCTGCTTCCCAGCAAGCCAACGCCACTGCCCGTAGCCCCTGCCGTGCACCGTAGCCCCTTCTCCCCTCCTTGCCGAACTCCGGCCGCCGCCGCGAGCTCTCCTCCGGCGAGCTCTGGCCTCCCCGGCTCCTCCCACAGGCACCACTCGATGCGCGCGAGCTCCAGCTCCACGTAGCCGCCCTCCGCCGGCCATTTAGTCACGGAGGAGGAAACCAGCACCTCTCCGCCGTCCTGGCCTGCCCGGCGTCGAGCCCGTGTCAACTCCGGCGAGTTTGACCCGGTTTGACCCTAGTTTGACTTTCCCTATGTCACTGACAAGTGGGCCCAGGCCCCAGCTAATCCTAGATTAGTTTTTAATTAAGTTTAATTACTCCACTGACATTTTTAGTTAGTAGTAGTTTAACACTAATTAATTTAGATTACTTAGTTAGTCACTGACGTGTGGACCCCACACGTCAGGTTTGACCTGGACCCGCTTGTTGACCTGTGCCACAAGATGATGTGTTGCTGATGCAAGAATGTTTTTCTCGATTTTAAATAAATCATAAATGATTTATAAATTTCAGAAAATCGCCCAAACTTCTAAAAATCATATAAATTCAACCGTAACTCCAAATGAGATAAATTATATATGAAAAATGATCAGAAAAACCCAATCTATTCATCTGTTCTGTTTTCGTGCATGATAGAACAACTTAGGGCTGCTGTTTAGGCCAAATCATATAAATGTCATTTTAACTCTCACATATGGAGTTTGAATTTGAACCTAGGGTTCAAACCAACTCCATTTAACATGTTGCTAGTTGCATTAGCTCAAATCACATCATATTTCCATGTCATAATCATGCATCATAATTGTTGCATTGCATTGATTGTGTTCTTCCTTGTTTGCCAGTGTTTGTCCCCTCCCGGTAGACGAGTTTCGACGATGAGTTCGATGACACCGATGAAGAACTATATTATCTTCAGAAGTGCCAGGCAAGCAAAACCCCCTTGTTCATTCCGATATAATCCCACTCTCTCGCTCATGCTCTCTTTTACTGCATTAGGACAACAACGATTCATCTGTTACTTGTTGCGGTAGTTGAACCCCTTTATCCTCTGCATGACCTGTCATTGTCACAGTAAATAGATGAAAACCACTAGCATGAGTAGGAGTTGTTTGAGCCCTGTTGTGCCTACTCAATCATGCTTGTTTGTCATGCCTGCTATTGCTTAGAGTTGTGTCAGGTCTGATTCATCGGGGATGAATCGGAGGTGTGTGAACATGTCCTACTGTTGAGAGCTAAGTGTGTGAACACGATTTGGTAAAGGTAGCGGTGAGAGGCCATGTAGGAGTACATGGTGGGTTGTCTCATTGAAACCGTCCTCAGGAACTGAGTTCTGTGTTTGTGATCCATGAAACAGTTACTACCACACATTGGGTTCCGGTAACTCGACCCCTCTCGGCTTATTAATCGCCTCGATCTCTGTCCAGGAGTTGCAACTAGTTTCTGGTGTTTGTAGGTAGTGTTAGTAGTATACCAAGTGGCACCCGGTACAAGTGGGCTTGGGACAGACTAGGCACCGTGGCACGATGTACCAAGCGTAGAACCACCCGTCGAGGTGGGCTTGGGAACCCTGCACACATCGTTTGGGGCCGTGAGCGACACCCCGGCCGGATCTCCTTGCGCATGGAACCCGAATAGGCGATAAACCTGGACTAGAGACTTGTGTGGTTATTCATGTCGTGGCCGACTCCCTCGCCAGGCTTCCGCTTGAAGGTTGCTGAGATACACGTCGTGTACATGGTGGTAAGTGGCGAGAGCGTGTGTGAAGAAGTACACCCCTGCAGGGTTGCCTGTACAGTTCATAGACAAGTGAAAGTGGATACTCTAAAATGCGCAAGATAAGCGTGGGTGCTTTGGATGGCGTTCTCGTAGGGAGATGGGAGCGGATCCATAGTGGTGTATTGATATGGTGAATATGTGGAATCGTGTGCGCCACCTCAAAAGAGTTACTTGTAGTCCTAGCTTAGGATAGCCACCGAGTGAAAGCTGGCTTGCTGCAGTCATACTCCACCCCCCCTTTGTTGATAATGATGCATATGTAGTTAGATCTGATGTAAGTCTTGCTGAGTAAATTGTACTCACGTTGGCCTATTTTATGTTTTTGCAGAGAGACTTCAGTCTCACTAGTAGTTCCGCGTGGACTTCGACGTTTAGCTTGTTACCTTAGCTACGATCTTGTGCCCTCGGCCGGATCTGGTAGATAGTCAGGCTTCTCAGCCTTTTTCAGTTGTAGGTGTCTCAGATTGCACATGTTAAGCTTCCGCTTGTGCTTGTTGCTTGTATGTTTCTGTATGTTGGGTCATGAGACCCATGTTTGTAATATCTCGCTCCTCGGAGCCTAATGAATAAATACTTGAGTCGAGAGTTATGTTGTGATGCCATGTTGTATTTACACATATCGAGCATATTGTGTGTATGTTTGAAATGCTTGGTATGTGTGGGATCCCACAATCTAGTTGTTTATCCTTGGCAGCCTCTCATATGGGGAAATGTAGTCTAGTGCTTCCTGAGCGATAGTAGTCCGCTACAGCCCGGTTCACCGGAGTCCTGCTAGCCCAACACTACTACTCTGGACACTTGACTGGTCGGTATGTGTTTCACTTCGTTCCTGTGTCTGTCCCTTCGGGGAAATGTCACGCGGTGACATCCGGAGTCCTGCCTAGCCTGCTACAGCCCGGGTTACCAGAGTCCTGTTAGCCCAGTGCTACAGCCCGGATTCACACGTTGATGACCGACATGCTCGATGTGATTCATGTATGCCTGTCCCCATGGGTTAGTGCCGCTTTGGGTTCACGACTAGCCATGTCGGCCCGGGTTCTTCGTTATATGGATGCTAGCGACACTATCATATACGTGAGCCAAAAGGCGCAAACGGTCCCGAGCCATGGTAAGGCGACACCCGTGGGAATACCGTGCGTGAGGCCGCAAAGTGATATGAGGTGTTACCGGCTAGATGACTTGGAATCGGGGTCCTGACAGTTTGGATGAACAGTGAGCAGTGGCGTTGCCTCTGGATGAATAGGACCGCGTGGTGTGGAGGGCTGGATGAACAGTAGACGGTGGAGGGGTGGCCGTGGATGGGTGGTTGAATAGGACCCCATGGTGTGGAGGGCTGTATGAACAGTAGACGATGGAGGGGTGCCTGTGGAGGGGTGGTTGAATAGGAGCCGGTGGAGTAGCGCGTGGTGGAGGCTGGATGAACAGGAGCCCGTGGAGGCTGGAGGAGGTCGATGGTAGCCCGTGGAGGCTGGAGGAGGTCAACGGTGGAGATGAACAGTATCCCGTGGAATCCCGTTTTGTGGTACGCCACACCCCTCCCGATGAACAGGACCCCCGTTTCGACCGTAGCGCTCCAACACAAGTCCGTTTCGCCATTTTTGCGGTACGCCACACCCCTCCCGATCAACAGGACCCCCGTTTCGACCGTAGGAGGTCCGTTTCCTCCGTTTTGCGGTACGCCACACCCCTCCCGATCAACAGGACCCCTGATTCGACCGTAGGACGTCAGTTTCCTCTGTTTTGTGGTACGCCACACCCCTCCCGATGAACAGGACCCCGTTCGAACGTAGGAGGTCCGTTTCCTCTGTTGTGTGTTACGCCATGCCTCGTTTCCATCGCCTGTTCCATCCAAGCCCTCCCGATGAACACGACCACGCATTCCGTTCCGACCCAGCCAGTTGGCTCCCCATGAACACGACGACGATGCTGTTTCTCCGTTCCGACCCATCCATGTACGTATGTGCGAGTAGGCGTTCGAGACCCTGCCCGTATGTAATGCACGCGGGTCAGATTTTCTTTCTTGCACCCTCACCATCAGACGACGCGTGTACATGCTACGTGTGCGCCTCTACTACGACATGTGCGCCGCCTCTACATCCACAAGTATATATATACGCACATCGTTCGCGACCGTAACGACAACGCCACGACGCTTCGACCGTGGGTTCACCGCCGTGCACTTCCTTGCCTGCGAAGATGTAGCTGGTGGGTCCCAGCAGTTAGGGGGCTAATCGTTTTGGTTTTTTTTTGCCTAGACGCACTTCCTTGCGTGCAAAGATGTAGCTGGTGGGTCCCAGCAGTTAGGGGGGCGAATCATTTTTTTGCCCGGACGCACTTCCTTGCGTGCGAAGGTGTAGCTGGTGGGTTCCAGCAGTCAGGGGGGGCGAATCGTTTTGTTTTTTTGCCCGGACGCACTTCCTTGCGTGCGAAGATGTAGCTGGTGGGTCCCAGTAGTCAGGGGGAAACATTTTTTTCGCGAAATACAGTGGCCCGTCCGGTGGGTCCCAACTGTCAGGTGGAGGAATCATTATTTTCTGAGTAATAAGGAGGCACTTCCTTGCTGCAGCCGTGGACCCAAATTGCCGCCTCTCCACGACATCCACGTCCGATGGAAGTCGTTCCTTGACCATGTTGACCACGCCTGCCGAGAGCACCAGGGCGGTGGATGAGGCGAGGCCTAGGAAGGGGACGACGGGAGTCGGGAAGACGCGCAAAGGAAGCCCGCCATGAGAGGAGTATGAGGGTTCACCGTTCGGCTGCGTGTGAGGTTGCTGCTGTTGCAGGCCTGGCCAGCGGTGGGAATAGTAGGGGCGGTGAGGCCTCCGTTGCAGCACAGCCGGACACGGGAGGCAGGAGCATGCGGCACGACCAACGCTGCTTTCGGAGGCTGGAGCAGGAAGACCACAGGTTGAAGAAGCACTACGGCCGTTGGACGGACATCGTACAGTCACTGGAGCTAGAATCGTTCATATTGACTAAAGTTGACAAAGGCCCCCGTCCCAGTCAACTTAGTAGGCCCACAAGTCAGCCTCCCACCATTGTGGGTCCCAGCCTAGCGTGGGGACTATTCATTTTTGTGCGTAATAAGGAGGCACTTCCGGTGGGTCCGAAATGGCAGCTGGGGAACGCTTTTTTCACTTAAATATGTCTTGGCCCGTCCTGTGGGTCCCAGCAGTCAGGGGGAAACGTTTTTTCGCGAAATAAGGTGGCCCGTCCGGTGGGTCCCTGCTGTCAGGTGGAGGAATTATTATTTTGCACGTAATAAGGAGGCACTTCCTTGCGGCCGCCTGGACCCAGCTGTCAGCCTCTCCACGTACAGTACTCTTCTGATGGAAGTCGATCGTTGACCATGTTGATCACGCCGCACCGAGAGCACCAGGGCGGTGGTCTAGAGGACGGCGAGGCCTAGGAAGGGGACGATGCGGAGCCGGGGAAGATGCAGCAGTGGAAGCCCGTGCGGAGAGGAGTACAAGGGTTCACTGGTTCGGCTGCGGTGTGAGGCTGCCGTCGCCGCAGAATAACAAGGGGTGTGGGTGTGTAGAGGGATGGCCTGGCCAGCGGTGGGAGTAGTACGGGGCGGTGAGGCCTCCGCGGCATCACAGCCGACCACGGGAGGCAGGAGCACGCGACACGACCAACGCTGCTTTGGGTGGCTGGAGCAAGAAGACCAGAGGTTGAAGAAGCACTACGACCGTTGGATGGACATCGTACGATCACTGCAGCTAGAATCGTTTATATTGACTAAGTTGACAAAGCCCTTGGTACGCGTCAACTTAGTAGGCCCACAGCTCGGATTTGGCAGAGAACATATAGCCCATTCGCGATTTGTAAGAATGTACAGCCCATTTTTTAAATCTAATGGAATTTACTACAGCCCATTTACAGTATGTTAAAAGTACAGCCGACCTTCTAGCTAGGACAGCGATTAATAATTTCAAACAACCACTCAAAACAGAATTAAAAAAAATTCCCACATTTTGATGGGATCCGAAATATTTTTATCCGAAATTTCTAGTCAGGTTAAATATAATTTCAAAATAAAGTAGTATTACGTTAAAATCCAAAGAAATATTATGCGCAAGAACAAGTAATGAAATTAAAATTTCAAAATTCCAAAAATAATATATTTTCAAACTAATTACGTGTTTGGTGCATAGTAATTGCCCAGTTATTATAATTACATCCCATTTATTATTTCTTAAAGTCCATCTTCTTGTTAAGCATAATGCATACCTCCTAGGAAACTTTGCAGCCCAGCGGGGCAGATAACAAGTTGACCCGGATATTGTGTACAACTGTCGGCCCAGTTGCATTGCTGATGTTGAAAAAAAAGGCCTGTGTTGTACAGTAAAACCTAACATGGTTACTCAGCCCACATTGAGCGACGCCGGAAAGGCCCAAACAAGGCTTCTAACTTTTTGAAGTCACTGAGCTCAATTAATAACTTAAGAAATAAGTTAGATTACAGTGGAACCTAATTAAAAGCTGTCACGAGCAAATAAATAATTCAACGAGTCCCACTTGTGCGTGTGCACGTGTGTGTGCGTGTGTGTGTGTGAGAGAGAGATAGATATATAGAGAGAGACCCATCAGTTGATGCTCGCAAATACATCTTTCAGCCATATGCATTGCTGATGCTCAGTAAAAACTTATATAGTTGACACAATCATATAGAACATCATAGGACACTGAACTTGCATACAAAAATTTCACGCAGATGGCACAATCAGGATGGAAGCAGTGGATCTCTATGGGAAGGGCTATGTTGAAACCAACGAAGTCGTACATAACAGTTCATCGTCTTTATAAATGACGGGGAAATATCTTGAATGTTGTGCAAAGAAAACAGACAGACAACACAATAAGTTCTGCTAGCACATTAAGTTGATGTACAACCCTTTCTAAAAAAAGTTTAGGTACAAAATTAGAATAGGTCATAATCAAATGTACTAGCATATCAGTGCTTCAGACCCATAGCTCGGATTTAACTAGTACTATCTGACAAGATTCAATTGTTACCTCAAATTAGAGCACATCCCGGCAGCCATCCCTGCTTCTTCTCCCAAAGAAGCTGTGGCCTCCGCCACGCGATGGAGTAGGCCCTGTGCCATCCATCGTTCCGAGCAACACGTGAAAAGTCTGACGTTGACTCCTGTAATGGACGTCGTGGACGGACCCTGGCACCAGCGGTGGCGGCAGGACTTCGATTGATGGATTGACTACTTTTTCGACATGCACGAACACTCGATACAGGTACATCCCTAACGTGGTCTGCGGCGGCCTTGGTGGCGATGAATAGTACAACCCCGGTTCCTGCACCGGTATCTCAACACCAATCACCTTCGGTATGGTGGACGGCTTCTTCATCCATGCCATAACCGTCAGAGCCCAGCTGTCTGGAGGAACAAACATACTTACGAGCTCACCTCCAAGGTCGTTGATCAGCTCGTTCATTGACTCGCTATTCCAAGCACGTCTAGGCATGTCGTGGAAGGTAAGATTTGTTAAAAACTCAAGCTCAGAGGGCACCGAGCCCCATCCTGGGTGCCACCGATCAAAGCTCACCAGCGCGCCATCGCAGAACAAACGCCGGGAAGATTCGAACACACGACTGCAGTCGAAAGTTGTCCGGAACCTGATGAAGAAATCAGCCGGTGGCAGACAGACTTCGACGAGCAAGTCACTTATTTGGATGCCATGTGCAATGCCAAGAGCTTTGACAAGGTCATCCGGTGAGACGGGAGGCCGGTCGCCGTTGATGGTTACCATAAGCACTTTGTCGGCAAACTGGTCGTCAAGCGCCGACATGCCACTGTTGAGCGACAGCATGCAGCAACCGAAGGCAGGACGGACCTCAGGATCTCCGAGTCGGAGATCCGAGTTGACCGACGACATGATAGTGCGCTTGACTATAGGGAGTACAGGAGGGGGATTTGGGGGAACTGGAGTAGGAATCAAGATTCCAAAAGGTGGGGGAGGGGCGGGAGACTGGGGATGAAAAGGTAGCATGAACTTCGAGCACGCGCCAATATGCTCTCGGCGCACAAGCACACGAAAACACATGTGGCGCCCACATGTCGGCCTAAGAGTCCTTTTTCTTTCTTTTTTGGAGAGCCCGGCCTTTTTTCAGGATCTTTTGAGAGCCCGGCCTGAGAGTCATAATTGACCTGTTTGGCATTGCGTTAGTACTCGGCCCATATTCAACGACACCTCACTGGCCCAAACAAGTGTACATCATCGAGAATACAGTGAGCTCAAATTATATAACTTGAAAAAAGGAGATAAACTCTGAACACTGGAGAATGGTGATGCCCCCATTTAGCCCACCAGTAGTTCAAGACAATAAACAGTTCGAAACAACGATATATACAACATTCAAACACTGACTAGTGACTACTACTGACATAAACAGCAAGACATGATAGTTCATAAGAAGTCTTGCTACACCACCAAAACACACCCATCTGCAGCGCTCAGACTCTCGTGATACAGACAAGAATGACATTCTAAACAGAAGCAACTATTACATAGAAAGGGTGACATAGACGAGGATGACCAAATGACAAGGAATATGCATAACAAAAGAAAGAACTACCCATCCAGAACCAGCAACAAAGACAATAAAGTCATTCGAAGAGATGATCCAACACCATCATAATTTGCAGCCCCGCTTCAGCGACCAGTGATCCGTAGACGCCAGTATTCCACCCTTTCGATGCAACAACCTAATTACCTATCAACCTCAAGGCTTGAACCACATCACTGCCTGTCGTAATTGAGACATCCAAGGATCAAAGTTAATCCGTATGCCTTTGTCATTCTCACCTTCTTTTGGTTGCAGGCTGTATCGTTGACAATCGTGGAGTTTGCTCCAACTCCTAGGGCTCGCCGTGTAGACACAGCTTTTCCATAGCAAATGTAGCCTCTCTGCCATCAAGGTCCTTGCCAACAAAGTGATCTCCTGGTTAATCGGATAATTGACTCAAATGTAGAGTGTGAACCAAGGCTGTTTACCCGCCCAACTAAAATATTCCTAAAGGCCCCAACAAGTCGGGTATCCTGCTTCATAGACGTAACAGCCGCTGTCCGGATACTCACGTATTACACGGTCCTTGTATACAGTGGGGTTTTTGCAATATAACATTTCCGGCTCATGTGTCCGAATGATCATCAGTCTTTTGCCGTTGTCTGATCGAGCGAGGAACCAGTTGTGCTTCCCTGTTTTTGGCAAAGGTGGTGTGATTACAAAGGGCGAATCAGAGGGACACCGCATCATATAAAAAGGACAATCATTGTTAATGTAAGATCAGCATTTTCAGAGTATCGGTAGGATAATGCAAGAAACAAATGTGATATGACCTCGTTGGAACCGGGAGGAAAATACAGGAAATGTATACCGGGTTCAGAATATAGAAGTGCCATGCATGGTTATACTCATGTTATCTCGCAATCGATTCTTCACGAGAAACTACCATGTCATGCATGTTATGTAATCATGTTCTGTCCTCAGAAAAAAATTCTTCAAGGTAACTAACAGACCATGCATTGTTATATACTCGTGTTCTGTGGGCAAAATTTTTGTGAGGATATTGTCGGTGTCAAAACCGGCGGATCTCGGGTAGGGGGTCCCGATCTGTGCGTCTTAGGCTGATGGTAACAGGAAGCAAGGGACACAATGTTTACCCAGGTTCGGGCCCTCTCGATTGAGGTAAAACCCTACTTCCTGCTTGATTAATATTGAACATATGGGTAGTACAAGAGTAGATCTACCACGAGATCGTAGAGGCTAAACCCTAGAAGCTAGCCTATGATGGTATGATTATAATTGTGATCGGCCTTCTAAGGACCAACCTCTCCTGTTTATATAGACACCGGAGAGGGCTAGGGTTTACACGGAGTCGGTTACAAGGAAGGAAATATACACTACAAAAAAATACACTTCCGTGATGATACGTGTTTGTCACAGTAGGTCGCGTTTTTTGTCATGCATGTACATCCATGACAAATTTATGACAGAATCAAGATAGTCATACCTGTGCCGTCGAGAAGTGTTCCATGACATTACCAAAATTATCATCACGGAAGTGTCCACTTCCATGACGATAAATCACACGCCACGTAAGTGCTTTTCGTCAAGGGTGACCGACACGCAGCATCCACCGTAACGGAACACCGTTAAGCTATCGGGTCGGGTTTTGGATCTGATAACCAGTTAACAGCCCCAACCAATGGGGATTTTCCACGTGTAAAATCGTCATTGGCTGGAGGAAACACGTGTCGGCTCATTGTTGGGACAGATGTCATCCACTCATTGGACAGAAGGCGCCTATGATACTTCGACATGTGGCACGGCCCAACAGATGCCCATTCCTGTGAAAAGGCCGACCCGTTTGACTTGGTCAAAAGGTGACGGGCCGGTCCATGGAAAGCCTGTTAACGGCCCGTTCGCATATAGCCCATTTACAGCCCGCTAACCCAAGGCCCGTTACGCCCTACCCGAATTAGGCCCAGTAGCGTCATCTGGGCCATCCAATATGATTCCAGCCCGTATTCACTTCTGGCCCATGTATGGCCCATGACGTCTTTCGGCCCATATGAGGCACTATGTAACTCTTGGCCTATTAACGGCCCGTGGTGAAACTGGCCCGCAATGAATAGTGTATCACTTTAGACCCATTAACGGCCCGTGGTGAAACTGGCCCGTAATGAACAGTGTATCACTTTATACCCATTAATGGCCCGTTATTCAGTTGGGCCGTTTCAAAGACATGTTATCTTTTCGCCTTCCGAGAGCCCATTTATTCTTGGGCTCATTTCGAGCATTCGCTTACTTACGGCCCGTTCATCGCTATTTTTCGCTAGGGCCAAATTCAGCCTGGTTACAGTCAGCCCGTTTGTCGTCCGTTAATACATTGGGCCGTTTTCATAGCGTCATCAAATACGGCCTATTAACGATGGCCCGTTATGGTCGGCCCATGAACGTACGATTCCAACTCTAGCACGTTTACGGCCATAATGCGGCCTGTTATTGTCCCATGTTTGGCCAATCGATCATACAGCCCGTATAAGGCCCATTGATGATACGGCCTGTAGAAGGCCCATTGTTTCTACGGCCCGTAGAAGGCCCAATGTTTCTACGGCCCATAGAAGGCCTACTATTTCTACAGCCCGTAGGAGGCCCACTGTTTCTGCGGCCCATAAGAGGCCAGGTGTCACTACAGTAAATATTAGCCCATGGTTATTGTGTCCTAGTTTTAAAAAATAGGTTATTGCAGCCACTAGCAAACCGCGGAAAAAGAACTGCACTGACTACAAGCAAACAAATAAACAAGACAACAAGGAAATAAATAAGCAAGCAACTTATGCTAGGCTATCACGGCTATTACACATATTACATCCACTTGGCATGAAAGTTCACCACCACTGCAAATATAGGGAACACAGCAGCATATAAATGCCGCAGCAAAACAAGTCCAGAACTGAAACCACTTCAGAAGAGTTCAAGAAACAATATCCTGGGTACCCATAATGCTGGCAAGATGCTTAGCAAGCTTATTAACTTTCTCTTGTTTGGCGCTTAAATCCTCCAAATATTGTCATTGCACAAGAAAGTATGCATCTGAATTCTGCAGGGACTTCCTCAGTCCTTCGGCTTCTTGCCGCAGCATAGCTAACTGATGCCTTTCAGCTTGTAGCTGAGACTGAAGAAGCCAAAGTGATTTAGGCAGCGAGTTCGAAGAGCTTGTGCCAGCGGTACTAGCCAAGAATTCCTAACACTACATCAACGCAGGATCGTGGGGTTTTCTCCCTGTCTACAAGATCGTTTTTATCACCTTTCTTGGAGACCAACAGGGTTGTCTCACTATCTTGAACCTTATCTGCATTACTTTCTCTACCATTGCATAGTGGGGTGCTCTTCCCAAATATTTTGTTTGCATACTACAAGAGAAACAAGCAGACACATCACAGGTTTAGCTTGTAGTATACCAAACTCATTTTGGTAAACCGTTCAAGAGTAAGGTGGACAGGATAACAACATGAAACAAACATATATCTATGTACTATGGTCACTGTATTGTCCATATATTCTAGTTTATGTTCCCTAATCAAGATAGAGACACAGTTCAACTCATATATTTTTAAGACACAGCAGCATAGACAGAATATAAGTGTGAGAAACTACAAAGATTGGCAACACTTGTAATGTGCATCACATGAGAACACAACTGTTTATACAACTTAAACTGAAATCAACATAGAGCAAGAAGTTAGAACAGCAATCCAGTTAAAGAAATAGGTTTAAAACATACCTGTTGCACCATTGGAGTTTCAATTGGATCCTTCAAATTCGAAAGTAGTTGGTATGAATAAATACAGTGATGCAACAACAAAGGAGTATGGACCATAGCTACGGAATCTGACCTGAGAACAGTTGCTCTTCTGCTTTAAATGTGGAGTTTGGTTAGCTGTGGTGGTCTTCGTGCTTTGGGCACTACAGTAGCTTTACAAACTGGTCGTGTGGGGGTACTCTGTGGTGGACATGGTGCTTTGTCAACTATAAGTGGGTTACTATGCGCCGGGGTTGCGGCTAGATGGGTTGTAGTTGGTTCTTCCGCCCAACAAAGGTAAGTGTGCAATCTGGAAGAGTCTCGATTATGTGTGATGGGGCTAGTTTGTGGGCCAAGACAACCATGGTTCTATCTGCATCGACGGGTAGCACTGTCTTTTGTGAAGAACGGTTTTTGCTCCCTTAGATACTGCCATCACCCCTCCAATTCAAATGGCTGATAAACAAGAAAAGAAATTGAATGTACAGACATTGTATGATAGATAGATGTGGTAATTCACATATATGTTGTCTAACCAAACAGACAAAGATGACACAATTTCACATATATGATGCCTAACTAAACAGGATAGCATGACACAGCTTTCAGATATATGATGGATAACTTAACATGATATAATGGCATAATTCAACATATGATGAGTACCTAAACAGGATGACATGACAAAACTATATGATGTCTTTCTAAAATAGGTTGGGATGAAATAATTCACATACATGTTATCTAAGTATACAGGATGGCATGATATAATTGACATAATTGATTCATATACTAAGCAGCTGGCACTCGCATGTATGATCTCTAAACTAAGCAGATAGAATTCAATATTGTGCATATGATGTCTAAATTAAGCAATGCAAGACACCATATGCATCATATGAGAAATATAAACATTGCAACTTAGAGCATACACCTCAGGTGGGATATAGGACTGGTCATCTTTCTCTGAATCCTCCTCTGAGAAGCTCCCTTTAACCATCGAGATATATGCTTCAACAGGTACCGTTGCCTGCTCTGAAGACCTTGTTTTCACTTCAGATTTTTCCATAACCGGCTCAAATGGCTGATACACATGAAGAGTAGTTCAATATACATGATTGTCGACAAATGGAATACGTAATGAAAAAAAAGATGGCACAAGATAATTCACATATATGATGCCTGGCTCCATGGCGGTGCATAATTCACATATATGATAACCGGCTGAAAAACATGGCATTGCATAATTCACATATCTGATATAGAAAGCAAACAGGAGGCATTCACACAAAGCATGTCTAATCTAAGCAGATGGCATGGCAATGCAAGACACCATATGCATGATATGAGCAATATAACCCAGCCAAGTTAGAGCATGCACCTCGGGAGGGGGGGGGGGGAATACGACGGGTCATCTCTCTCTGAATCGACAGGTAGCACTGACTGCTCAGAAGACCTTGTTTTCACTCCATATTTTCCCATGACCGACTCAAATGGCTGATGCACAGGAAGAGTAGATGAATGTATAAACATTGTTGACAAATGGAACACATTATGAAAAAAATATGGCACGATACAATTCACATATACGATGACTGGCTAAACAGGATGGCATTGCATGATTCACGTATAAGATGCCTAGCTAAAGAAGACGACATTGCATAATTCCCATATACTCCCTCCGTTCCTAAATATTTGTCTTTTTAGAGATTTCAAATGGACTACCTCATACGGATGTATATAGTAATATTTTAGAGTGTAGATTCACTCATTTTGTTCCGTATGTAGTCACTTATTGAAATCTCTAAAAAGACAAATATTTAGGAATGGTGGGAGTATGATATAGAAACCAAACAGGTGGCATTCACACAAACAAAATCTAAACTAAGCTGATGACATATAAGATGTATAATGTAAGCAATGCAAGGCGCCATATTCATGATATGACCAACATCAGCATGCCATGTTAGAGAAAACATCTCAGGTGGTAAACAGGCATTGTCGGCTCCTTTGAATCTCCATCTGAACAGTTATCTTCCTCTGTAATACAATCTGGAAATGCAGGAGAGGGGGGCACTTCGCCCACCATGGAGCAGCATTTGCATGACATTATATTCGCACGCAACGGTCTTCTCTTTTTCTCTACATGTTCAGTACGATTGTGTACAATATCTGACATGCATAATAAAAAAATAGTTAGATTTTGTAAGGCCTAAGGGGTGCATGCAAAAATCAAGACTGATGGTAGCAAATGAGTGGATGGATCCAAAACTAATGATAGCAGGTAGATTATAGCTTCAGTTAAAAAAGATAAACAATGGATCATCTATTGTTTGTTGCCCACCCAACATGAACCACATAGAAGACCCCAGATGAACCAGATAGTAGACAGATACTATTCGTTGTTGGCTCGATATGAGACCCATGGGCATTTCAAAACTCAAGATTGAACGATAAAGTAGCAGGTAATAATAACCGATGTATAACGTAAGCAAACACGAAGATCGCGACCTCTTCTCGAACTGTCTAGTCCTCGTGTTCATCTGCTTTCGATCGATGATGGTAATGCAGTTGGTGTGGCTGCCGCAACGGGAAGATGATCTGAGGCGGCGAAAGAAAGTCTGCAGGGGGATCTACTGCAGTGAACGCTTGTCGATGGTGCACCTCGGTGTGGGTGGATGACGGCACGGCAGAGCAGGACATAACACACAGAGTTTTCTTTGACGCCAATCTGAAAATGAAGTAAATCTGTAAGGGCTCCTTAGAATTGGAGGATTCTATAAACGCAGGGACAGGAAAAACATAGGAATAGGATAGGAATGCACGTGCAAACAGATTATTTGGAAACATAGGATTTCAGTCAACCTGGGTGTTTGGCTCACATGAATTGGAAGAACAGAGGAATGGATAAACAAAGTGAAGCGACGAGTGTACAACCACTTTGGCATAGCCTTGTGGACCTCAGCATCATCGGGTTG
This sequence comes from Aegilops bicornis, assembly GCA_021605145.1. Classification (NCBI taxonomy): domain Eukaryota; kingdom Viridiplantae; phylum Streptophyta; class Magnoliopsida; order Poales; family Poaceae; genus Aegilops; species Aegilops bicornis. Next base: position 131,550,337 of record CM038673.1, on the reverse strand, counting down.
GACGTGGAGGATGGTGATGATGCTGGTGTGACTGTCGGAGGCAGGGAAGAAGATCCGAGGCCTCTGGAAACGGCGCCGAGGGTACTGCTCCCCTGTGATGGACGGTTCCATCGTTGGAGCAGCTCCGCTAAGGTGTACAAATGACGAGGCTGAAGCATGACAAGATGCATAACTTTAATCTGAAGTGGGACCCTAATATCATCTCGCAATAGATGATGTAAAATACATCACCAAAAGTGCTAGATTTAAAACGCATCAGTCGCGCCACGGCCGCTCCGACAGATCTTTGTAAGTACCGCTCACTGGACTTAATCAAGAAAATGAACTTTACAGTCAAATCTGAATTTTACTGTCGAAACTGATTGAACTAGTAACAGAGCATTGCAATAGATTTTTAGGGCGTTCGAGCACTAGTAGCAGAGAAGCAGTGATCTAAACCAGCAGACGCTCGAGCAGGGAACGCACTAGCAGAGAGCAAGTCGTGTAGTAGCACCGCGAGCGAGTGCTAAAGCAGCAACTCCTGTAGTCGCCGGAGGTCGTGCAGCAGCAGCAGCAGCGCAAGCGAGGGCAAGAGCAGAGAAGCAACATGAACGAAAGCAGGAGTAGTGCATCAGCGCGACCGACAGCAAGAACAGAGCCGCAGGGCGAGCGAGAGCCGGAGTAGCTGCAGCTAGTGCCATTGTGGAAGTCGCCGCCGAGGAAGCAACGACATGGGGGAGAGACGCCGTGGATGATGTGGCCGGCGACGGCGCCGTCGATGGAGACGCCATGTCTGCTCGGTATCGAGCACCAGCAGCTCCGTGAGATCAAATAAAAGATAAAATGCAGTGGTGAGTGCAGAACCTCCTTGGTGGCGCCGAGTTGGCCTCGACTTCATTGGAGGAATTGGTGAGTGTGCTGCGGTTCCGGTGGGGCAGGTCAAGACGGTGCCGTGGGGATTGAGGTGGTGCGATAGACGAGGCGAACATCGGGGCAACTCCTTGGAGGTGGAGGATGGGGCGGCTGATCTGGCGGGACGACGAGATCGACAACGGATCCTCATCCGATGCGGTGGATGAGGGACGGCGAGCTGTTGCTGTGGACTACGTAGTCAGGGAAGAGTCTCCGGCTGGGCGGCGGTCGGGAGGCCGACCGAGGACCGTGGGGTTTCACGGGTTTTGGCGGCCTCGGTGTACGAATGGGGGTGGGGGCGAAGGGGGAGGGGGAGCCAAGCTTAGGGACGCGCTTGTCCGAAATGTAGGGTAAGTTACCAGCATACCCCCACCGGTTTTGACACCGTGACGTGGAGCTTCATTTCCGTTTGAGGGCTAGAAGGGAATTTCGCGATATGCAGGCTGCGGAGCGATTTCGGATGAGGAGGGAGTTCTCGCGTGTCCAAATTTCGATAACAAAGGCGCGCGCGGGTTGAAGAAGCGGGAGTTTCAAAGCAGGTGAGACAAAAGATACTCGAGCTTGAAAATTTTGGGATAACAAGGTGCGGATTCCTTGTTCGGCAGAACAAACTTAACGTGTAAAAAAATCATACAAGACACAAGAGAGTCATGTCCCCTTTTACTATATTGCTACAGATGCCATTGAAAAAACTACAAGAAAAATGTAAAAAAATCAGGAGAACATGATTACCCTGCACAGTACCAAATCGATTTGCACTTCCCTCGACAACAACATAAAACAAATCAATTCCCACCAAAGAAAGAGTAATGTCCCTTTTTATATCATTACGGATACCATGATCTTGAATTTGAATTTTTGAATCCACGTTATGTTGAATTCGAATATATCATTAGGTGACCTTGCGGTTTATAATTGATGTAGTCATACATTTTGATCTTCCATCATATATGAACATTTTACTCCACCATGTGAACATATATATTGTCGTCTACCATATGGACTAAATTTGAATCAATTCCTTATTTGAATACGATTGTTGTCAAGTTATACAATAATTTAAATATTTCACTATGAACTAGATGTACCATATGCTCTCCAATTCAAATATCTGTATCCATTTTATGTTGAACTCAAATCATAGTACATTATTGGTCTAGGTAGCGAGATGTTCGGGATAATCTAAACCCTGTTTTCATACGTATAATTTTTGGCTGAATTGGGACAAGTTTTGGTATAAGCCTCTTGCAAAACCGGAGATTCTCTCAACAAGCCTCGTGGTTCCGAGAAGGAACGTGTCACCTTTGTGTGAAACGATATACGCTGCCTCCCCCTGATTTTCTTTACAGGGGCAACATAGAACTATACGAGTGCCCTGTTAAATTTTGGACTTATTTCGGGTTCATTTGGCCTTTTATAAATTAATTGAGTTTCTGGACTTTTAATGTGCATAATCTAAATATGAATTGCATGCACATGCTCCGCGCACCAACGTGGGTTGAAAAATCACATGTGTGTCCTTGGTTGAATTTCTAGGTCCCATGGAAGAAATGAGAATGAAATTCAAACATCTCAAGCGCCATGACTCTGCCGAGAACATCAAGAAACTTAGATTTTAAATTCATGTAATGAAACTTGGCATGGTGTCATGTCATGGCACTAACATGTTGTGGTAAAAAATTGGGCCGATTTGGAAGCTCGTGGTTCTAAGAAGGAACGTGCCACCCCCCCCCCCCCTCCCGCCCTTGAGTTTCTTAACAAAGGCAACATAGAACTACATTAGTGCCATGTTAAATTTTGGAATTATTCCGTGTTCGTTTGTCGCTTTTATACATTAATTGAGTTTTTGGTCATTTAATGTGCATAAATAAAATTTGAACTACAAGCACATGCTCTCGTGCACCAAAGTTGGTTGAAAAATCACATTTGTGTCCTCGGGTGAATTTCTAGGTCCCATGCAAGAATTGAGAATAAAATTAAAACATCTGGGCATCGTGGCTCGGTCGAGAACATTGAGAAACTTGGTTTTAAAATTCTTGTAAATCCAAAACACGTCTGAAAATCATGAAACTTGGCATGGATGTCATGTCATGGTACTACCATGTTGTGGTAAGAAAAATGGCCGAATAGGAACAAATTTTGCTATAAGCTTCTTGCAAACCGAAGCTTCTCCCAAGAAGGCTCATGGTTCTGAGAGGGAACGTGTCACCTTTGAGTGCGAAACGATATACGTTGTCCCCTTGAGTTTATTTACAAAGGCAACATAGAACTACATGAGTGCCCTGTTAAATTTTGGAATTATTCTGGCTTCGTTTGGCCTTATTTACACATTAATTGAGTTTTTGGTCATTTAATGTGCATAATTCAAATTTGAACTACAAGCACGTGCTCCCGTGCACCAAAGTTGGTTGAAAATCACATTTGTGTCCTTGGGTGAATTTCTACTCCCATGCAAAAAATGAGAATAAGATTCAAACATCTGGGCATCGTGGCTCAGTCAAGAACATTGAGAAACTTGGTTTTAAAATCATGAAACTTGGCATGTTGTCATATCATGGTAGTAGCATGCCGTGGTAAAAAAAATTGGCCGAATAGGAACAAATTTTGGTATAAGCTTCTTGCAAACCGGAGCTTCTCTCAATAAGGCTCGTGGTTCTGGGAGGGAACGTGTCACCTTTGTGTGCATAATTCAAATTTGAAATACAAGCACATGTTCCAAAGGCACCAAAGTTGGTTGAAAAATCACATGTGTGTCCTCGGGTAAATTTCTAGGTTCCATGCAAGAAATGGGAATGAAATTCAAAATTCTGGGCGTCGTGGCCGGTTTGGAAACATTGAGAAACTTAGTTTTTTAATTCCTATAAATACAAAACACGCATGAAAATAATGAGACTTGGCTTGGTGCCATGACATGGCACCAACATGCTGTCGTAAATATGCAGTCCGATTTGCGAAGGCACACACATTAACAATCAACAAAGTCATTTTGGAACAAGTATTGTCACGTTACAATCGGAAACACAAGTATTATTGAAATCGTGGGCGTTCTACTTACTAGTACCATTTACGTGCCGCCACGCGTCCCCATTTTTTATTAGCTAGGAGGCGCCGTGCAGGGTAGCTATTTGAGTACGAGAGGCGTGTGATCAGACCCCTACGCGTTCTTATCGGGAGGAGAGCCCTTTGACCTCCATCTGCCGTCCACCTCTCTCCCAAGGTCTCCATTAATGGCGTGGCTATGTCTCACTCGACTGAGATTTAAGAGAGAAAAAGAAAATCGACAAAGACAGATCTTGATGTAAGATCGGACGGACCTATATAGCATCTACTGCGACTTATAGCAAGACTGATGAATATATAAGGACGGTTTTTTTTATCAAAGGGCTTGCCCCTTCCGATTTTCATTACTGAAAACCACCACAATTCATAAGAAGTTCAGCACAACTCCAGCCTAACACGAAGGACTAAAAGTACCAGATTGAAATCGCAACATCCCAAGAGGCCAACAAAGGCCAAACATCCGTGCTAGAAGCCAACATTTCACAACCGACGACACAATCGACATCCTAAACCGATTATTACATCAAAAGAAACCAGGAAACTGAAGGAAGCCTAGCATCAACTAGAAGAACAGCAACGCCAGGGTCGCCACATCAAGAGTTTTCTTCATTCCAGCCTCGCAACATTGATCTTCCACAGAAAGATAAGGACAATTAATTGTCTTACATAATTAGAAAGATAATTAAAAAGCCACATGCGGCTATGCCCGAAATACACAAGGGCAAAAGAAGAAGGAAGACAAGGATCCGCTCACGATCTCTACTTTCTTGATGCGTTGTCAGCAGTCATGGAACTAGTCTCCGCATGAAGCGGCGATGAGCTCTTTCATGTCCTCAAGATGCAGCTTGAGAACATCCACGGATTCCTCCACCAGCCTTTGGCGCCGCTATGGAGCATGTCATTCTCGTCCATAAGTTTCTTGACGATGACGCCGGTCCTCTTCAACAAGGCACTGGTCTCCTCCTGCTGGTCTGCACTTCGGACGATCTTCACCCTCAGCAGGTCGTGCTCGGCCCGGAGCCTCATATTTCCCTCCCTTAGTTGTCGGATGACGCCGGTAGCCTGTTCAAACGAGGCTTTCACGTCGTCCTGCAACCTCGCCAAGCCAGAGATCTGATCCATCTAGCTATGGACGATCGCATGCATGCGCCTGTAACAGTCATCGCCTGCCCGCGAGAAATTTTCCCAGGGCGCCGCGGTGCGGCGGGACATCTCTGCTGCATTCGTGGCACGGCGGGACATCTCTGCTGCTTCCGCGGCATGGCTGGACCAGTCTGCTGCATCAACGGCGCGACGGGACCTTTGTGCTGCTTCAGCGGCGCGGCGGGATCTCTGTGCTGCTACTTTCGTGCGGCGGGACATGTCGGCTGCTCTCGCAGCGAGGCGGGACATCTCTCGTGCTTCCTCTTCCATGCTCGCCTCTCCCTGGTAGCAATCTCTCGACCCAGAACTCACGCTGGCCATGGCGCATTTAAGGGAAGGATGCTGAATGACTTGTTTGTTTTTGTGGATGAGGAGTTGAGGAGGAATGTGCAGTCATCTTGGCATACTAGTATTTATAACCGAGTACTAATACGCTCCTAAGTGGGAAACCGTTTAGGTTGTGATCGGTGTGAACAAGTTTGGAATTCAATATACTAGCGTGGTACTAATACGCTCCTAGGTGGGAAACCGTTTAGGTTGTGATCGGCGTGAACAAGTTTGCAATTCAATATAGCGTGGAGTAATTTGGAATGTGACGAGACGCAAGCTCAAAATTTATTGATGGTTCTAGTTTCAAAGTGCGACACTATTCCCAGATGGAGTACTTCTTTTTGTACTCCCTCCTTTCCGGTTTTATAGGGCCTATCTCAAAATTTTAGTTTTTCCATTTTATAAGGCTCAATTTGGTTGTTCCCCAACACATGTTCAGATTCCAAGGTGCATTAAATCATTGTATGCAAGTATTAAGAGAAAATTGACCAATGCATGTACTTTATGCATGCATGCATTGCAATTAATGCATTGAGAAACATAATTTTTTTGAGAAAATCCAGAGCATTAATTAAGTGCTTTTGCAAACTACAAAAAATATTCCACCACTCACCATAACCGGAAAGGAGGGAGTACTGCTGTGTACGTGCAATAACTGGCACCGTCGTATACATATCTTACGGTTAATGGGGCGTTCGACAGGAATAGCCGCGTGGAGAGCTCTAGGCTAGTCCTTTTTTCAGACGCATTAAACCTATCTCTTGGGACTTCTCGCACGCACCATCCTGCCACCCACAAAAACTTGTACTCTAAGTTTAGTAGTACGTTATACAGGAAGAGAAGAGGTGCACGCACGCACTCGTCCTCTCGCACACGCGTCCGTTTTTTCTCGAAAAGGAGGATGATGACCCCCGCCTCTCGTGCATCCGGGAGTCACACACGCATCTGTAGCTACGAATTGTAGTGTTCTCAACCATCCGATTGGCTCTATCATGGATGTACCTATATACTAAAACATGTCTAGATACATCTATATTTTGACAAATGGAAGGCATGTATTGTGGAACGGAGGGAGTGCTTGTCATCAAAATGGATAAAAGGCGGTTCTAGAACTAAAATACGCCTACATACATCTCCTTTTATCCATTTTGATGACAAGTAGTACTTCTTACCCAAAGGAACTTTATATCCAATGCATACAAAATATCCGCTCGATCGTTGGATAGTAACCGATCCGATGTCAAGTAATTGCTGCAGCGCCACCAAAACCCACCGTTTCTTAAGCTAAAGTAGACCAAGGTAATCCCTATATTAGCATATTACTAAGATAAACAGAAGGCAGTGTTGAAACATTTAGGACGTGAGCTTGTCAATCTGAATGTGGAGGGACACAAGCTTAGCTCCGGCCAGCAGCTTGGGCTGAACTGTCAAGAAGGTCAGCTCCTGCACGTCGACGTCGCCGGGATCCTTGCTGCTTTTCACCTCCATTTCCTCATTGACGGCGTCGGTTGTGCCTTTGGGCTCCCCCGGCGGGCCGTTCGCCCACAACTTCGCCAAGTAGTGCGGCAGTGGGGACGCCCCCGCTCTGATGCAGACGAACGACTTGGCGATAGGTGCGCCGATGTCGAGCACGCCGCCGACCAAGAAAAACGTGCGGCGGTCCTCCTCCGTGAACAGCAAGAGCCGTGGTTCGGCTAAAGGGCACTTGCAGCTGGAGCACCTTGCCGTACTGGATCCTGTGCACGGGCATGGGATGCGCGGTGCTGATGTGGTGGTAGAGCGCCGACTGCGGGCCTTCGTAGCCGCAGACAAGCTCAAGGCATTTGCAGGGCGCGAGCGGACACACGCTCTGGTGATCGGCGAGCTTGTGGTAAGTGATGTAGAGCCCATAGCCTTCGTGCGGGCACTCCACCCTCACCGACGAAAGGGTGGAGTCCACCGCCGTGTTCCGCACGTCGAAGCCACCGCCGCGCTCGCACTTCGCATCGCCATCGTTCCCGGGCGCTAGACGCGGCAGCCCGCGCAGGCCAGGTGCCCTCCCTTGCACTGCAGAAATCAATCCAACATCACATCAATCAAGAAACCTTCACCTTGCTCAATCAGCCGAACTTACGAGGTGTATTCAGACCTCATACACTGGAGGTGTCAAGGGGAGGAGGCACAAGGGGCAGTGGAGCACGATGAGGTCTATCCAGACCTTAGAGAGCTCCATCGTCGGGTCCTGTTCCTGTTCGGTCTGCATGATCTCGCCCTCCTCGTGCACAACCATCCTTCAAGGTGCATTAAATCAACACATGCAAGTACTATCAAAAGAAGAGTCACGGCATGCATGCATGCGTTGTAATTAATGCATCGGTAAATGCAAATTATTGAAATATATCGAGTGCAGTGCTCTGACGTGTCACGTCAACTCGTACATCAACGAGAAGTTTGATTATCCTCTCCCTCGCGGACTTAACTGCACCTGCCTTTGGCCATATGACAGGTTGTCCACACACCTGTCGGGCCCACCTGTCATACACGCAAAGACAGGAGCGTCCCTGCGGTGGACATGCAACAGTTCAATCGGTGCCAGATGGCCAAAAGCGTACTATAGTACTCCTCCAGTGTAGTAGTACACCATCATTGTTCGACTTCCCGAAGAGACGAAGAGCCAAGCGCAGCCCGGGCGCTCGTGTGGCAGTTTCATGTGTAGAGTAGTCTAGATAGCGTGTACCGTGCCTGTAAACTTAAAATCGTTGGGGTCGACTCCATGCTATGTGGCCGTCTCGAAGTTTAAAAAAAAATTAAAATAGTCTTCTGGCCCTACCTGTCACCCTGGTGATTGTAGTTTGCACGCTCATCTGGTCAAGACAGGAATATATATTTTAATTTATTTTTTTCGAAAAGGGGGGACTGCCCGGCCTCTGCATCAGAACGATGCATATGGCCACATATATTTTAATTTGTGGTGGCTAAATGTTAGAGGTTGCAGCAAATATATTGTACACTGCGGGTCTTTCAGCCAAGTTTAGAGGCAAGCATGTGGGGCCAGTGCTATGATGTGTCGCGTCAACTCATAGAACGAGGATAAGCTTGATTTTACTACACGCCTTCTCCCTCGCCCATGCGCGTGGTTGCTCGCAAACGAGGACATGCTTTTTCTTAGTAGTAGTACTTCTACAACAAGCTATCCGTCTCGCGGGTGATGTATTATGCAAAGAAGGATTCAACACTCAGAGAAGCAGTAGTAGTAACATCATTGTTCGTCTTCTCGAAGAGGCGAAGAGCCAAGTGCACACCAAACGTTGCAGTTGCGAACATTGGAGCACGCATATAGCTAGGCTCTTGCATGAGACAAAATTGCTATGTGAGCCCACTATTGTACTAGTACATACAACTACTTGGTAGTATAGCCTCAGAACCGTAAAGGAGTATTTGCCTTTCTAGAGATTTCAACAAGTGACTAGACTACACCGAGACGGAGTACATATGGAGCAAAATGAGTGAATCTGCACAGTAAATAAATACGTACTAGTTCTATCATTTTCCTCTCCGAGGTGCACAATATTGAGTATACTGACTAGTCTCTTTTTGACACGCATTTTTACATTTTTTTTGACACAGTACAGACGCAAGCGCTCATATACACGCGCATACACTCACCCCTATGAATGCACACACGCACGGCACTATCATCTTGAAATTTACGAAGTCACCATAGGCACCTTGTCGGCGACGGGTCCATAGGTGCTTGAATGCCAAGGAGGAAGAGAGTAGCGGTTCCCGAGACGTTGAAAGGTCAATGATGCATCCTCAATTACATGCAGAGGGAATTAATTGGAGAAGCAGACTAGATCCAAAGATGATGTGAATGCAACAGAGTTTGGACTCTCATATAATAAAGGCGCCCCACCACTCCAATCCATCTACTCCCAAGTCTCTACGCAACACTGCTCACTCCAATCCAAGACCAAGTGACGAGAAGCCACAAGCACCTATGGAGGCGATGGACGCGAGCGGCAGCCGGCTGTGCCAAATCATCCAAGGCGCCGGCCTGCGGCCCCGCATCGCGCAATGTTTCTAGAAGGTGCTGGAGACCGCAGGCATCGTAGCCCTCGCTTACGCCGGCTTCACCTCTCGCACAGACGACATGATGGTCAACTCCATCCGCAAGTTCACCGCCGTCAAGAAGCGCGCGAACGACCTTGCCGCATCGCTTCCAGCCTGGCCCGTGCTCCTCATTGCCTGCCCCCCTCATCGGCCTACATGGTGACGAACTCTTTCAAGCCCTGGTGGCCCTGCATGTGCCGGAGGTTGCGACGAAGAATGTGCACCTCGAGGCCGTGCTCGCCGCGCAGCGCCTCGCCATGCAAGAAACCATCGACCTGCACATCCACGTCTACGAGGAAATCGTCTACATAGGCCACTACAAGGCAAGCGAGGATAGTAAGACGTTGGCCTTCTTCAAGTGGCTGGAATCTTTGGACGCCATTGTTCAGAAGCACGTCGACCTGGCCACGAAAGCCGCTGCTACTTATGCGTCGTTCGGTGGGCGCTACCGAGTCGAGGAGGTGGACGTCGTCGATGGATGCATCTCTTCTTCTTGCCTCCACCAGTAACCAGCACTGCAGTGCCTCGTGGCCTTAATGTTTTATTAGTATAGTATAGTACTCCCTCCGTTCCCAAATATAAGTCTTTCTAAAGATTCCAGCAAGTGACTACTACATACGGAGCAAAACGAGTGAATCTACACACTAAAGTATGTCTTCATACATCTGTATGATGTATTCCATTTGAAGTAGTATCTAAAAAGGCTTATATTTATGAACGAAGGGAGTATATGGAATTTTTTATTCCAGTCGTAACCTTTTCACTATGAGGTGGGGCCACAGTTGAGCAACCCACCCCACCCACCGGGCGTCGGCCGAGTTTATAGTTAGAAAAGAGAAACGAGGGAGGAGGGCTAGCTGTAGCACAGACGCTGTTCTCATATGGGACTCGTGTTTATAGAATAGGAGTACTGAGCACTCGTGCCTCTTTTTTTTTTGAGGGAAAAATTAGTCGTATGTCTAGTACCACTAGTTGGGTGCGTGCGACCTATAGCTGTCATCACTTTAGGTCTACTTTTCGAACCGCGGCTACGCTTCACAGTACATATTTTTCACGCATTTATCCTCCTATATGTACTCCTAGGCTATTTCCATGTGCTCCCATTCGCCGACATGTGGGACATAGAGCATCTGGGTCGTAGTGCATGCACGACTCGGAGCATATGCCGGGGTACTTTACATTTCAGACCTCACGAATTACATGCAAACCGCCCGCAGAAGAATAAATAAATCAATGAATTACTACATGAAACCGGATTATTTTCATGGAAACTAGAGCCCGTTCATTAAATTTTGGACATAACACGTTTATAAAAAATGACCGGACCTAAACCAGTCTAAGGGCCTCTTTGATTTTTCCCGAAAAAAGGGCCTCTTTGATTCGCAGGATACTGAAAACACAGGAATTCGGAAAGTATGATGGCGATGAACCGAGACGAGGAGAACTCTAACTCTGTTAGATTCTAACCCTGAACTAACTCTAAACCAAAGAGGTGTATGGATGGCAGGGTTAGATTGACAATAAATGCTCTATCTCAATCATTTGACTACTTTGGACCCTATTTTTAGTCGACTAAAATAACTCCCTTGGATCCAAGCACCCTCTTGGTGTGGCCGGCTCTTCTGTGGCCTCCTCCCGCCACAACCCATATAAACGAACCATCTATACAATCAAGCATGCAAAACATGATAATTTTTACTTTGTCCATACAAATGAGACATCCCACTTAAACATACAAGTCGTCAATCAAGCTTCACAAAATAAAAAAACACTTCATGAAACAAAGAATGAGCTAACTCATCACGGAAGTTGTTCACGATAGGGAGGGAGCCCGGAGCCCATCACGCACCGACGGAGGAGCTCGCCATCTTCGCTCTGGAGGAAGGCTCTGTAGAGCCCAAGCCCTGGGAACCCCTCCTACGCCGGCCCTTGCGAGTTGAGGTCGACACCGTCATGGGTAGCAGGTGGCCGCTGTCACGATCGAACTTAATCTTTGGGCCTCTAGAAATAATGCAAGCTCAGAACTAGAATACCTAGAAAGGTGAACTGAATCTTTGGGCCTCTAGAAATAATGCAAGCCTGAAACTTAAATACCTAGAAAGGTGAACTGAATATTTGGGCCTCTAGAAATAATGCAAGCCTGAAACTCAAATACCTAGAAAGGTGAACTGAATCTTTGGGCCTCTAGAAATAATGCAAGCCTGAAACTGAAATAACTAGAAAGGTGAACTGAATCTTTGTGCCTCTAGAAACAATGCAAGCCTGAAACTGAAATACCTAGAAAGGTGAACTGAATCCTTGGAAATCTAGAAATAATGCAAGCCTGAAACTCAAATTCCTAGAAAGGTGAACTGAATCTTTGGGCCTCTAGAAACAATGCAAGCCTGAAATTGAAATACCAAGAAAGGTGAACTGAATATTTGGGCCTCTACAAATAATGCAAGCCTAAAATTGAAATACCTAGAACGGTGACCTGAATCTTTGGGCCGCTAGAAAGATTTATTACCTCCTCAAGCAACATCAAAAAATTCCATGCGTGCACCACAAATCTATAGCAAGTTTGATCAGGATCTACGTTTCCAAATCAGAATTAGCGTTAGAGCAAGCAAGATCAATGATATGGCCGTGAGACAGAGAAAGAACGAACAAACTCACCCCTCTCGCGACATCCCTGGTAGATGCGCTGGCCACAAGATGACAGAGGGAGAAAACGACTGGTGAAGGGGGAGCGGGCTACCTTCAAGGTCGGAGGGAGAGGGCGGCCGAGTAGGGCGGGCGGAGGCCTAAGGAGAGCGCGGCCGGAGGAGAGAGAGGGCGTGCGGCACTTGGGCGGGCGGCCCTATGGGGAACAGAGAGGAGTCGTGCGAGAGGGGGGGGAGCGATCTGGTGCGGGTAGGTGAGATTTTTTTAGGGGAGCGATCTGGTGCGTGTAGGTGAGATTTTTTTAGTTCTCTTTTAGTGGGCCCAGGATAAATAACCCAATTAGAACCTCTCCACCGGGCTCGTTTTTTTAGCTGGGTTAGAGCAAACTAGCTCAAACTAACGCCTCTTGTTTCGATAATTTGAGGCTATTTCAACCCAAACTAGCTCTAACTTAGGGATCCAAACAAAGAGGAGTGTTACTGTACATGCTACAGTGTGGACCGTAGCACATTGTTTTTTATGGCCATATCACCACATTATTGTTTTCTACTGCTGGTTCACTGGGCTACCGTGGTTCGCACGACTTGTTCACTGGGTTGTCGTGGTTCGCACTCCTCCGACCTGAGTAGTACTCCCTCCGTTCCTAAATATAAGTCTTCGTAGATATTTCACTATGGACCACATACGGATGTATATAGATGCATTTTATGTGTAGATTCACTCATCTTTCTCTGTATGTGGTCCATAGTGAAATCTCTCCAAAGACTTATATTTAGGAACGGAGGGAGTAGTATAGTACTAGTATATACCGCATCATTCTTTGCTCCTTCTTACTACTCCGACATGTGGGAGAGCCAAAGATCCGGTCGACTTGTCATGCACCAAATTAGAGCGCTGGAAAGGAAGGGGGCATCACCGGCCGGAGCGCTAGTAATTCATGACTATAGTGAGTGGTCATATCACAAGTCTTTCCAAAGCAGAATAACTGCACAAATCGCACAGCCCCACTCGCTCACCCTCCTCGCCTCTCTGTCAAACCGCCTACCCGAAAACTGCCGTGCGTACTGCCCGGGAAAAGCCCCGCCCTCAACTTTTAACTACGTGAAAATAGTTCGAGCTTGTTCGTTCTATATAAATACAGTACTTAATGTACGTTTAGAGGGTGCTTGGATCCAAGGGACTATTTTTAGTCTGACTAAAAATAGTCTCTTTTAGGGGCTAAAGTTTCAAGCACCCCTGACTAAAGAGAGGCTAGGACTAGTCTTGAGGCTAAAACTTTTTAGTCATAGGAAACCTACTAAAATATGTATTAGCCCTCTCTCTCCTCTTTTAATTCATCTCCTTTAACACATGTGAGTTCTGGATTGTAGGGTTTGGAGGATAATAAATGCTCAATAACTTGATTTTAGTCTCTTTATTATTTGGATCCAAGCATGGGTGAGGCTAGCAAGTTTTAGTCCCACTACTTTTAGTCATGGGACTAAAACGTATCCAAGCACCCTCTTATTCACCCGTGGGGTTGTTCAATGAATGGAGGGGCGGGGAGCACAAGTGAGCAATACTACCTCTGTCTGGGTTTATTGGTCCCCATTGTATTTAGGCCAAATTTTGACCATAGATTAAACTAAGAAAATGTTCACGCATGTCACCAAACATTATATTTTTCAAAACTATGTTCAAATACGAATCCAATTAGATAATTTTTCTTGACATGCATTAACATTTTGTTAGTTAAATATTTAGTCAAAATTTGGCACAAACTATAAAAGGGACCTATAAACCAGGACGGAGGTAGTACTGTAGTAGTAAGTAGGAGTCGAGAGTAGTCACCTTAAATAGAGAGTTTCTTTTCTTTAATGCCACGTACACAAATTGAAACGCTTTGTTGTGGAGAGAAAAAGATAATCACTCCACTATATATGGACGTTGAGGGGCCTAAGCGCTTGCTTTACTAGGGTTGCTCTCTTCATTCTCTCATCCTCTCCAGATATAAACAAGACAATGGTAGCAACATTTTCTCTCTGCTCACTGCTGGTCACAGATCCGGCCGGATCCCTTCGGCCGGTGTGTGTAGAGGACTAAAAGGTGCATCGTTCACGCGGTCATCGCCGCCGAGGGAGGAAACCCACAGCTGTCGGAGGGGCCCGATCCTCTGCCCGTGCCGTTCTCTCCGACACAGCGTCGGCTCGAGAGATCCTCCGACCCTTCTTCCTCCCTGCTGTATTGTCCGCAGATCCGACCTGCCGCCGCCGGCATCCCAGCGACCCTCAGGTATAAGTTCTTCGAAAGCGGCCTTGCTCTACTGCCCCAGCTCCCCATGTGTCTGCATGTGCATCTTTTTCTACTCCCATCAGCTCTTCCAAAGCCACCTAAATTTTTAGTATTATTAGAGGTAAAGCTACTTCATGCATTCGAATCTAGGGCTTTGTTCAAACAACCAAGAAAGGGGAAAGTTGTAGCATGAATCTAGGACTTGATTCAAAGAGGAAATAATATGGTGAAAGTAGTAGAGACCGGATACCCAACCGGTCTCTTGGTTGAAAAGGGAAATCATGGGAAAACGCAGTATAAACTAGATAAGGAACAGATCTATTATTGGTTGAAAAAAGGATAGAAAGTGGCGGCTGGTGGGCAAGTCAACAGAGTATGTCCATGATTAGATTTGCTGCCATCACATAGTAAAAGGTCTCCAGGATTAGATTTGCTGCCCTCACATAGTAAAAGCTCCCAGGATTAGATTTGCTGCCCTCACATAGTAAAAGGTCTCAGGATTAGATTTGCTGCCCTCACATAGTAAAAGGTCTCAGGATTAGATTTGCTGCCCTCACATAGTAAAAGGCCTCCAGGATTAGATTTGCTGCCCTCACATAGTAAAAGGTCTTCAGGATTAGGTTTGTTGCCCTCACATAGCGTGAACAAGCTCGACATCACCACTTTATGCCTCCTTGTAGGTACATTGTGCTGATGCGTCCACTGTCGCATGTCCTTATACCAACCTTTTGCTGTTTTTTTTGCGGGTGAACTAACCTTTTGCTGTAAGGGCACATGTAAAATGAAGCGATCACACTGTTACCTTAGGGACATGTCTAACCAGTGTTATTGTTAATCTAATGCCTCCAGTGATAAGATGCAATTAAACTGTATTTACAAATGGCACTCCTGCTGTTTTCCCCAAAGATGATAAGTAAGTTGCTCCTTTACACCGCCGAGTGTCTTGGTGTCCCCACGGTCCCATGCCCTTAAACCAACTCTTTAGCTGCCGTTGATTTACCGTGTTCCGTAAACAAGCAATGCCACCATTAAAGTAATCCCATATCCGAGGAATCTCATTGTTGATCGTAATGCTTCGGTAACATGAAGCATTGCCGACGCTTTAAAATTTCTACCGTCTTGCGTGATTGCCATTAACATAATTTAGATGCTTCTTTTCATTTTGTATTTGTTTCGGATATTCTTATTGACAAGCAACTGTTTACTTTCTATCATTTTGTGCAGAGAGGTATATCCATTTCACCTTGTTGCTATTGTGACCTTTTGGTGAACTGCACAAAAAACTTTTTTTGGAATGAGTGTCCAGTGCGGTTCAACTAAAATGTCACGTGGGCAACATCTCTCAATTTTGGTGGAACTGCACAAAATGGTTAAACTAAAGTGAAACCATGCTCTCCTGTCTCCTTGTTTGTGCTATGCAAACATGCTGTGCAAACAAGAATACTCTACTACAGATGTTGCGACGGTCAAGAGCAACATCTCTCAGTTTTGGTGGAACTGCACAAAATGGTTCAACTAAAGCGAAATCATGCTCTCCTGTCTCCTTGTTTGTGCTATGCAAACATGTTGTGCAAACAGGAATACTCTACTACAGATGTTGTGACGGTCAAGAGCATTCGCCAAGTTCTTCAATTGTATGACATGGCTAGCCAAGATGGATTTAATCCTGATATTCACTTTATCAAAAGGCTCTAATGGGTTGGTTCTGAATCTTGCAAGCTGGGAATCAGTGAGATGTGCAGGCATCTTTGTTGTACTTATTATTTGAATCTTATTTGTTGGTTTCTGAATCTTGCAAGCTGGGAATCAATGGGACGTGTAGGCATCTTTGTTGTACTTATAATTTGGATCTTATTTGTTGGTTCTGAATCTTGCAAGCTGGGAATCAATGAGATGTGTAGGCATCTTTGTTGTACTTATTATTTGGATCTTATTTGTTGGTTCTGAATCTTGCAAGCTGGGAAACACGGCATGATGATGCAGAGCACAACATCCATAACAAACAGTTCAAACTTGGTAGTATTATCTTTGTGAAAGTGCGACAAATGTGCTGATCGTGTAAAGGCCCCGAGAATAATAATTCTAATTGTTGTGCATGTTGATCCGTGGCACCGATAGAACGAGCCAATGCATTGCTTGTTTTAAGTATAAATTTCTATTAAAGCTAATTCAATTTAAGTAAAGTGACCACTAACTCCTGTTATTACAAAGACCAATACAGACCCGCTCGTGAACCGACGTGTGGCCGGAGTAGGTTTCTTAATGGAGGCGTTTGAATGTGTCGAGGGTGCATCTTCTGCCGGGCGTGCAGCGGACGAGGGAGGGGTAATAACTGTTGTCGCCTGTACACACTCAGCTTACTGTTGAATCCAGTTCCCCAAGAGCTGAAAAATGAACTGCTGTCACCGTCTACACACTCGTTCACTCCAAGAGACTCCAATGGCGATCCGAGGGGTGAGCCTGCTGGATATGGACTTCAGCAAGGAGTTAGTTCGCCGTTCAGTCATATGGCTGCACCAAGTTGATTGTGATGTACACCAACGATACGGACTCGGTGAAGCTCTGCCTCGCCTCGATCCTATGGCTTCACCGTGTTCGGAGCATTCGCCTGTTTCATCGGCAGCGCCGACTGCACCTTCGCTATAGTGGAGAGAAGGAAGAACGCGACGATTCGCCATCCGGTGCAACAAGCTTGTCGACATCCGTATAATACAAGATCATCAGCAACGGGCAGGAGAAGGACTCCGTGGTTGACCTTGCTGAGACCATCATCGACCCCTTGTACACCAACATGAAAGAAGACGACCTGAACACGTGGGAGGTACCTCTAAATCTAGCCTACATAACCTACACGGCCAAGGACGCATACGCATGCTACGACATGTACAGGCAGATCTTGGACATGAGGGCGTGTCTGCTTCCCATAACCGACGAGTACACTGACAGCCGCAGCATCATGATCAAGCATGCCAGGAATGTCTAGATGTTGTACTTTATCTATTTATAAGCACCTTTATCATCTGAGTGTTTCATGCATTGGCCTTTGTGTCGTAATTATCTATTTTGTTCGAAATATTTCTTTTAAGAACCCATTAACCTGATTGCTTTTTTTAGTGGCTATTTGCTAATGTATGTAAACTAGTTCACTTGTCCATAAAAAATACTAGTTCACTTGGCTGCCGTGCTTTGAATCTCCTTCCTCCCAACATATCCCTCTCCTCAGGTGGACCCAGCAGGTCTCTGAATTTTCTCCCACTTTTTTTTTGATGTAAACTGAGTTTTCTCCCAGTACTTTCCCCTAGAACCAACTCAACTGTCCCAAGATCTAGCCTAAAAAAATAATAATACCCCACGTACTATTAACTCATCAAATTAAAATGATATTTTATTTCGTAAGTTGAAAGTTCTTACAAAATAATAATAATTATTATATATAACTTGCCAAGTTAACTCCTAGTGATTGCGTACATAAGCTTGCAAAGATTTTACTGACGTGCAATCATGTGTTTATGTTTTTATAACATTTCTCCATCTAGCCCAACATGATGTTTTCACCCAGCCCAGCAAGTCCATGATTTAGAAAAATGCAAATGGGATTAAAACAGGCTGCATAGATGCAACATCATATTATCACCCAGCCCACCAAATGGACTAAAAAACAAATGGATCGGGTGACATGTGGGCCAAGAGGTCGGTTTAAGAAGGCGTTGGATTTACATCCAACGGCCGCATTCTTCTTCAATCTCTCGTCTTCTTCCTCAGCGCTGCCGAACTGGGCTTCCAGCCTTCGCGTCCAAGGCGTTGTTTTGCGCTTCCTCAATAAACGCTACCCCGCCGACGGCCAGGCCATCCCTCCACTCCGCACCTCCTATTATTCTCTGCCAAGTGTAGGCCCACCCCGCACCCAAACCAGTCAAGTTTCCTACTCCTCTCCGTCTGTGACTCCTGCCGTGTCTTCCCCATCTCTGGGTCATTCCAGTCTGGGGCCTTGCCGTCGTCCACCGCCTCGGTGCGCTCGGCGTGGCGTGGTCAACATACGAGAGTCATCGGAAGAGGACTGTACGTGGAGAGCCTGACGGCTGGGACCCACGAGGTCCATGGTCGCACGCAAGGAAAGTTCCTCCTTATTACGCATTGTACGTGCACTGTACGTGGGAAGGGCTTCTGTAATTCGCGAAAAAAACGTCCACCCCGCTGACAGGTCGGACCCACCAGCTATATGTTCGCACGCAAGGAAGTGCCTCCTTATTACGCACCAAAAAATGAATACCCCTGCTAGCTGGGACCCACCATAGTGGGTGGCTGACTTGTGGGCCTACTAAGTTGGCGAGGACGGAGGGCTTTGTCAACTTAGTCAATATGAACGATTCTAGCTCCAAAGGACCTGCACGATGTCCATCCAACGGCCATAGTGCTTCTTCAACATGTGGTCTTCTTGCTCCAGCCGCCCAAAGCAGCGCCGGTCGTGCCGCGTGCTCCTGCCTCTCGTGGCCGGCTATGGTGCCGCGGAGGCCTCACCGCCCCCTACTACTCCCACCGCTAGCCCAGGATATCCCTCTACTCACCCACACCCTCTGTTATTCTGCAGCGACAGCAGCCTCACGCCGCAGTAACCAAAGTGAACCCTCAGATTCTCTCCGCGTGGGCAATCCACTGCCGCGTCTTCCCCAGCTCTGCATCGTCCCCTTCCTAGGCCTCGCTGTTGTCCACCGCCTTGGTGCTCTCGGCGCAGCGTGGTCAATGTGGTCAACGACCGACTTCCATCGGAAGAGTACTGTACATGGAGAGGCTGACAGCTGGGTCCAAGGCCACATCCCAGTTTTTTTGTGATTTGCCAAGTAAGTCGCTTTGCCAGGCTTGTTGGGCTGCAAATCTTTCAAGATGAGGAGAGCTTCATTCGGCTGGCCGAGAAAATGGCCTATCAGTAATGAGAAATGGGTTGTACATTTTTAAAACACATCAAACCGGCAATTAGTTTCAAATGTCTTTTTTTCATTTCGAGATTTTAAATTACATTAATTTTTATGCATGGAGAATTTGTTGGATTTTATATTGATATACATTTATTTTTAAAAGCAGTTTGAATGTGAGTCGAAATTACGGGATTAAAAACAGTTCGGCCCGCACTGAAATATGCAAAATTTCATACTCCCTCCGTTCCTAGATATAGGGTGTATTGTTTTTGGCACGGAAATTAAAGAATGCACGTGGAGGGAAAATTTCACAAATTTTGGGCGAGATTACACCTGACTAATTGACATGAGGAAAAAGAGGAGCTTGCCCGATATAAGGAAATGTAATCAAATCCCTAAAAAAATATCCAAACGAGTGGTGCAATGCAATACACCTTATATTTCGGACTTTTTCTCAAAAATCTATACACCTTATATCAAAGAACGGAGGGAGTATAATTTTTTAACCGTGGCCACAATATGGGCTGTAATGCTAACAAAAAGAATATGGGATCCAAAAAAAAGCCTTAAGAATTAGCAAATGGGCTGTAAATTATTAGAAATAATGGCAGATGTGCTATATGTTGTTTTCCACAGATTTGAGGCTTTCCTAAAAAGGTCGACGCATAGCGATGGATCGTTGGATGGCCATCCAACGGCCGTCGCTCTTCTTCAATCTATGCTCTTCCTGCTCCAGCCGCTCAAACAAGCGCGCCAAGACTGGACTGCTCCCTCCTCCTCAAGCGGCAGTTGTCAGCCGCCAGCCTCACCGCTCCACCGTACTCCCATCGCTGGCCTATCCATCCCTCTACTCACCCACACCTGCTGTTATTCTCCGGCGACGGCAGACGAACCAGTAAAACCTCGTTCAGTCGTACTCCCCTCCACGTGGGAAACAACTTGAGTCTTCCTGCCTCCCGCCGTTCCTTCCTAGGCCTCGCCGTCGTCCACCGCCTGGTGCTCTCGGCGCTTTGGTCAACATGGTCAACGACCGACATGCATCTGAAGTGGATCAGACGTGGAGAGGCCGACATCTGGGTACACGGCCGCACTCAAGGAATTGCCTCCTTATTACGATCAAAATAATGATTACTCCAGCCTACATCGAGGACCCACCGAAAGGGCCTCAGATTTTCGCAAAAACGTTATCGCCCGACAGCTCGGACCCACCAGCTATATCTTCTCACGCAAGGAAGTGCCTCCTTATTACGCACAAAAAAATGAATACTCCCCCTGTTAGCTGGGACCCAGTATAGTGGAAGGCTGACTTGTGGGCCTACTAAGTTGACAGGGACGGAGGGCTTTGTCAACTTAGTCAATATGCACGATTCTAGCTCCAATGACCGTACGATGTCCATCCAACGGCCGTAGTGCTTCTTCAACCTCTGGTCTTCTTGCTCCAGCCGCCCAAACCAGCGCCGGCCGTGCCTCGTGCTCCTGCCTCCCGTGGCCGGCTGCGATGCAGCGGAGGCCTCACTGCCCCTTACTACTCCCACCGCTGGCCAGGCCATCCCTCAGACTCACCCACACCCTCGTTATTCTCAAGGGCGACGGAAGCCTCACACCGCAACGAACCAGTGAACCCTTGTACTCCTCTACGTGTGGCCATCCACTGCCGCGTCTTCCCCGGCTCCGCATCGTCCCATTGCTAGGCCTCGCCGTCGTCCACCGCCCTGGTGCTCTCGGCGCTGCGTGGTCAACGTGGTCAAGGAACTGTGTCCATCGGACGTGGACTGTACGTGGAGAGGCTGACAGCTGGGTCCACGGCCGCAACAAGGAAGTGCCTCCTTATTACGTGCAAAATAATTATTCCTCCACCTGACAGCGGGGACCCACCGGACGGGCCACCATATTTCGCGAAAAAAACATTTCCCCCCTGACTGCTGGGACCCACCAGCTACACCTCCGCATGCAAGGAAGTACGTCTGGGCAAAACAAAACAAAACGATTCGCCCCCTGACTACTGGGACCCACCAGCTACATCTTCGCACGCAAGGAAGTGCCTGACAGTCAGGACCCACCTGGTCGAAGCGTACGTAACGTTGTCATTCTGGTCGCGAATGTGTACGTACATACTGGTCGATGTAGAGGCGCGCACGTGTCGTAGATGTAGAGGCGTGCACGTGTCGTAGTAGAGGCGCGCACGTAGCATGTACACGTACGTACAGCGGCGAGGGTGCAAGAAAGAAAATACGGCCACGTACGTACATACGGGCAGGGTCTCGAACGCCTACTCGCGCATACGTACATTGCTGGGTCGGAACGGAGAAACAGCATCGTCGTCGTGTTCATGGGGACCCAACCGGCTGGGTCGGAACGAAATGTGTGGTCGTGTTCATCGGGAGGGCTTGGACGGAACAGGCGATGCAAACGAGGCCTGGCGTACCGTAGAACGGAGGAAACGGACCTCCTACGTTCGGAACGGGGTCCTGTTGATCGGGAGGGGTGTGGCGTGCCGCAAAACGGAGGAAACGGAACTCCAGAGGGCCAAACAAGGGTCCGGTTGATCGGGAGGGGTGTGGCGTACCGCAAAAGCGGAGGAAAGCGGACCTCCCTACGCTCGAAACGGGGTCCCTGTTGATCGGGAGGTGTGGTGTACCGCGAACGGATTTAAACGGACCTCCCTACGGTCGAAACGGGGTCCTGTTCATCGGGAGGTGTGGCGTGCCAAAAGCAGGACTCCACGGATACCGTTTCATCTCCACCGTCAACCTCCTCCAGCCTCCACGGGCTACCGTCGACCTCCTCCAGCCTCCACGGGCTCCTGTTCATCCAGCCTCCACCACGCGCTACTCCACCGGCTACTGTTCAACCACCCCTCCACGGGCACCCCTCCACCGTCTACTGTTCATCCAGCCCTCCACACCACGGGGTCTTGTTCAACCACCCCTCCACGGCCTCCCCTCTACCGTCTACCGTTCATCCAGCCCTCCACACCACGGGTTCCTGTTCATCCAGAGGCAACGCCACCGCTCACTGTTCAACCAACCCCCCATAGCGCTCACTGTTCATCCCAGAGGCAGCATCGATCGGCTTCAGTTAGCAGCGGTAGCGAAGGAATCGCTCCATTGGGTTCAATTAACGGCCATCGATCGATCGCTCGGGTTCAGTAACGCGTAGCCTGCAGTGCAATCGCTCGGGTTCAGTTAGATCCCAATGCCTCGCTCGGCCTCAGTTAGAGCCAACGCCGCACACGCCAGCAGACGTCTGAGAGAAAGCAGCATCGCTCGCCCACGACCTCCCACCGTAACCGGCAACTCCCCGAAATTTTCCTCCCCCTCGCTTCTACCATGGTTTTTTCCGTCATGGACGGCCCAAAGAATGTCATGCAGCTGCGTCTCCGCCCGCCCAGGATGAAAAGCCCATTTTCTGTCATGATTTTTTGTCATAGAAGTAGGAGCCCACCACATCTATGATGATACCGGGTTTTGTCACAATTATCGTCATATAAGTGTCATATGTATGACAGAAAAAAATTCGTTCGGACCAAAATGTCACGGATGTGTCTTTTTTTTAGTGATAATATCCGGATCGCCAAGCTTGCCTTCCACGCCAAGGAGAATTCCATCCGGACACGGGATGAATTCTTGAGTCTTGTATCTTCACGCTTCAATAGTTCGGACGATGTACATAGTCCGGCTGTCCGGATACCCCCTAATCCAGGACTCCCTCAGTAGCCCCAGAACCAGGCTTCAATGACGATGAGTCCAGCGCGCAGTCTTGTCTTCGGCATTGCAGGGCGGGTTCCTTCTCCAAGTCACACTTGAACCGTGTCCGGATCCACAAAATGATCTTCACATGCCACCGTAGAGAGAATGGTATTTCACAAATGCAATCTGCTGACAACTTTTTAGGCAACGCGACGTGTCATTACGGTCGGGTCATTATTTGAACCGTTTTCCCACAACCGGCCACAGCGCATATTGCGAGGCGGTTTCCTTGACACGTCTTGTCAAAGCAGAGATCGTATCCCCTTATCACGGGATTCTCATCAATACGAGTATGAGAAATTCCACCACGCCATCAATCGTGGCGCTTGGGAAGCAAGCAATCCCAACGAGCAAGTGGGGAGGCACACCGCTTTCGTCGCCCCTATAAAGGGATAAGGGTTACCCATTTTTACCCACGCCTTCTTCCTCTTTTGCCCACTCTTGCCCCCTCGAGCTCCAGCGCCCAAGCCCAAGTCTTCTCTGCACAACTAAACATGTCCGGAGCAGGAGGCAAGTGGGTGGCTTCCACCGTGAGGGAGAAGCACATCGCCAAATCTTGAGGCGGCCGGATACTTGGTCATGAGACATTGCGCATCGGCTGCAGACGCTGGGCAGGTCATTCCGACCCCGAGACCCCACGAGAGGGTCGTCGTCGCCCACTTTGTCCGTGGACTGGGGTTTCCACTCCACCCCTTCGTCCACGGGCTCATGTTCTACTACGGGCTAGATTTCCATGATCTAGCCCCGAATTTTGTCCTCAACATCTCGGCGTTCATCGTCGTATGTGAGGCCTTCCTCCACATCCGGCCTCACTTCGGCCTGTGGCTACAAATCTTCAGCGTGAAGCCGAAGATCGTGAGCGGCCAGCAAGCGGAGTCCGGAGGGGCCATGGTGGGCAGGATGCCTAATGTCACATGGCTTGACGGCTCCTTTGCGGAGACCGTGAAAGGGTGGCAATCGGGGTGGTTCTACATCACCGAGCCGCGCGGCGCCAACTGGGCAGCGGCCCCCGAGTTCCGATCCGGAACCCCCATGCGGCTCACCTCCTGGGAAAAGAAGGGCCTGGCCTGGGGTGAACCTACAGAGCTGACCGGACTCCAAAACTGCTTCAAGAGCATGAAGGACAAGAACATCAAGCTTGTCAATGTGATCCAGGTCATGCTCGTTCGCCGGATCCTACCGTGCCAAAGGCGGGCATTCAATCTGTGGGAGTTCATTCCGGCCAAACACCAGACGCTTCGGAGGCTTTATGACATGACACATAAAGGCGCGTGCAAGGTGTTTTTCAAGGACTCCGAAGTACCTCCTCCCACATCCGAGGACCGCGGACTTCATGCAGCGCGGCCCCCGCGTCCGGTGAGTTTTGGGACTACCACCGGATTCGGTTTTTCCCAATACATTCATGGGGGAGTCTTAAGTGTTTGTGTATATTTGATCAGGACTATGTGGAGACAGTGGAGCAGATTGACTGTCCGGCTCCGCTGCCAAAAGATCCAGCTGACGCTCTCCTGACGGAGATGCTGATCCCGGTGCCCTACAAGGCACCGGAGTAGAAGGCCGAAAAGAAGGCCCCGGGGACCTGGAAGGGTCTCCGGCGTAAGGTTGTGCCGGAAGCCTCGTCCGAAGACGACGAGGTACACTCCTTCCCCGAAGAGGAGGAGGAAGAAGAAGAAGCCACCCCGTCTGGAAAGGATGAGGGGCCTGAGGAGACGGACCATGGGGCCGGGAGAGGCCCTCGACGCAAGGCCGTCATACCCACGTCGTCCGATGACGACGAAACAGATTCCTCCCGCGGAGGCGGGGGGAAGCAAGAAGAAACTCTACCTCCCCGCGCTGGGGAGGAGAAAAAGAGGAAAGCCGCCCCGGAGGGGGAGGCTGGGACGCCCAAGAAGGGAAAGACGTCCCTTCCGGACTACTCCACCACGGCCGCTCATAGTGAGGAAGATTGGCTGCCCAGGGGGAAGCCCCTAGCGCGATCGTAAGTGTCCGCACTCTATCGTGATTTTACTTCATAGTTGTTTAATAACGCAGAACATATATGCAGTCCGACCAGGGCTCATCCGGAGGTGTCGTCTTCGGATGGGTCTCTGAGGGCTTCAGAGATGAACTCGCTCCCGACGGCCACCACTCCTCAGCCTGCGGATGACACGGAGGTGTTGTCCCGAAGGTTCCCCGAGCGGGGGGAGGTGACCCTGGAGACGCCCCAAGGCGGAGTTCCGGATGTCGGACACACGGGTTTCAAGATCCCCGCGGATCGCGTCGATCAGAGCCGTAGCAAGGCGGCCTCTCGACAGAACACAGTTCAGGAACCCTTGACGGTTCCGGATTTAGGCGGGCAGCCCCTCGTTAGGGAGGGCGAGCCGTCCGTGCTGAGGACTTCCGTCGCGTGAGTGACGCCGGATAGTCTGGTGGAAGCGCTTCGAGGCGCTTCCATGGATGACGAGAATTGTACTCTTATGAGTGCGGTGATTCAAAGGGTTCTGTCCGCCAAAAGCGGACCAACCGAAGCCTGCACAAGCCTCCTGACGGGCTTCGAGGTAAGTAATAAAAATGTGTGAAATTACCACCCGATAGGTAGTAGCCCCTGATACTCTGTTTGGTGTTCGGAAAGAAAAGCCAAACGAAGGGTGAATTATAATCCGCAGGAGTATAATAAGATTTTATGTGAATAAGGAGGCCATGCTGCTTGCCGCTGCTGCCCGCACAGCCGAGGTTGCCGAACTAAAGTGGGACCTGGAGTAGGCACAGGGAGAGCTCGACCTCACGAAGAGGCGGCTCGAAGAGAGCAAAGGTGAGTGATTCTCCACTCTTATGTATGTAAAGATAGATGAAATTGTTTAGTCTGACGACGAAGCGTCGTGACTGTGTAACAGGGTCCACAACCGAAGTGGCGTCCCTGAAGAAAGCGCTATCCAAGGCCGAAGACAAGGCGGCCTTGGAATGCAAGGAGCGCGAGAAGCAAATTGCTAGAGTGGGCGAGTTACAGCAAGAGCTCCAGGACCTCGGCAAGAAGTTCGAGTCCGTGGAGCATGATCTGAAGATGAAAGAAGCCGACCTTGCAAAGGCCCTTGTGAGTATGAGAGACACCAAGGCCGAAGCCGAGAAGGCACAGCAGGAAATCCAGGAGGCCAAAAAGATGACGGCGGGTAAGAAATTCTTTATGCAAAGCAAACATGTGGAGGAGGCGTTTCTTTTACTTACCCGGTCGGAGCTCTCCAGGGCATTCGTAGATCTGCCACGCAGCGTCTCGACGCCTTGGAGTTCTACCGTGCCGAGGAGGGAGCTCAACGGAGAAGCTGTCCTGGTCCCAAGATGTCGGGCCGAACATCCGATGCCTCTGGTGACCGGTCAAGCGGTTGGTCGAACTCCTGAGGCGGCCGAAGTGGCTATGAAAGATTTCATAGTCCTGATTTGGCCTGGTGAGCCCATGCCCACTAGCTACTTCGGCCTGATCAAGCGGATGGTGAATGCCTGTCCGCGGCTTGAAGTAATCAAGCGATCTGTTTGCATTGAGGGTGCCTGTCGGGCCTTTGCCCGTGCGAAGGTGCATTTGGGCCAGCTGGATGCGGAGAAGCTGGTGAAGGACAGGCCGCCGGAGGGCAAGGCGCATCGCCATCCCGAGAAGTACTATGATGGCATTATGAAGGGCGCTCGTCTCGTGGCTGACAAATGTACTAAAGACAAGATCTTTGACTAAATGCACCTCTGCCGCTATTGTAATTTAAGGACGGAGTTGGCTGTGCTATGTAGCACTGTTTTGATTTAAAATATTACCATCTGTGGGGCTGTTTATAAAATTCTAAAAGTATGCCAGTCGTCGGCTTCCGGCCCCTAGGTGCCTAGTACCAGGGTGTTCCTGGAAAAACCCACATACTCTTTATCCAAATGTATGGGCCCTTAAGGAGGTATCCGGCGCAGAGAACAAGGCTATCAGACAATGTGGCTTTATAACTTTCACTTAGCCATAGAAGTCTATAATTTTAAATTTCGGCGAAGCCCCTAGAATTCGGAGGGCCGAATTGGGGCGCTATATACGCCTAAATCGGACAAGGCCGATTCATCGCCTAAAGCGGAAAAAATCATTAAGGATTTTAAGACCTCTCAAATAGCGACCAGCTCTCGGCTCATCATGCCGGTCAGTTTTCGGCTTTCTCTACTGAGGTGCTCGTCCGGAAGAACCGGGACACAATCGCAATAGTTCTCCCTGTGCTACCTTAGCCGATATAACGGAACGTAAGGTACCAAAACAAGGGAGCCGGGCTAACCCAACTGTAGACCCAAGACATGATTTGGAGCTGATGCATATATATAGTGCTATAAGTTTGGGGTGCCGCACTGTTTAAAGTGTTCGAACTTTATTTGTCGTAGAACGGGGCACCATAGGAAGCCCGTGGCAAACGGACCGTACCAAAGTGTATGGATGCAATATCAAAGATACATTTGTAAGAAAAATGTTCAAATAATAATAATGAGCTGACGCTATATATAACCTCCCATTGATGAAAATACGTTTAAGCGTGTGTTTACAATGAATGCATTAAGCGGAGATAAATAGGACTATTTGACATGTCCTATGCAGGGGCAGGCCATGGATGGATATATAAAACAGGTATAACGATCGTAAATAGATTCCACCTGGGTGTTTCCTTCTGTGAGCGAAGCCTGTTGCCTCCTTGGTTTTCTCTCCTATATAAGCCCGACAATCCGGCTCTTCTGAAGAGGCTGCTCTAAAGCAATGTCCTGAAAAAGAAGAAGGACAGGTTATGAAGGTATGTGGCGGTTATCCCACCTTTATTGGTGAGTCGTTGTTGCGCCTCCGCCTCGCCCATGGTATCTTGAGTGCGTAATTGTGTACGCATGGCGCGAATGCTGCTTTGATGGGGCTTAAGCGGAGGCCGGACTGCTAGTCGCGATCTTGGCGTGCCTGATGATCCTGTTGCGGGGTGCTCCGGACTCTCTTGACGGTGCTTGAAGTTGTTGTCGCCGGATTGGTTTGTCGGAGGAGGCCGCATTGTACTTCCGCCACGAGGGCTGTAGTATGCTCTTCTGTTCGGAGAGCGGTCCATATTTCCGTTCACTGTTATGACCCCGCATGGTCACGGCATCTTGAGCTTGAGGTATGCGTAGTGTGGTACCGCATTGAATCTAGCGAATGCGGTTCGTCCGGCGGTCGCGTGGTAACCACTGCGGAAAGGGACGATATCGAAGATTAACTCTTCGCTTCGGAAGTTATCTGGAGATCCGAAGACCACTTCCAATGTTATAGAGCCCGTGCAACGGGCCTCTAATACAGGAATCACACCCTTAAAGGTGGTTTTGGTGGCCTTGATCCTTGAAGGGTCAATGCCCATTTTGCGCAATGTGTCCTGATAAAGCAGGTTCAGGCTGCTGCCACCGTCCATAAGGACTCACGTGAGGTAGAATCCGTCAATTATTGGGTCTAGGACCAATGCGGCTGAGCACTCAAGTATACGTTCTAGACTGGACGGTCCCTGATTATTTCTTTTGAACGGCTTCTTCCGCTGACCGGACTTGGATCCGCTGAATCCGGCGTTGACTGTCGTGTCTTCAGTGCTGTCGTCGTTGTTCCATCGCTTATGTCTATTACGTCGTGGCTTGTCATTATTGCCGCGGTCGTCCGGAGTGCTAGAATGTGGCGTAGTGCTGCTGCGAGCCAACCAGTTGTCCTCGCCCGCGCAAAAGCGGGTCATTAGTGTTGTGAGAGCTTCCATTGACTTGGGTTTTTCCTAGCCGAGGTGTCAGGCGAGCCACTCGTCACGGATATTGTGCTTAAAAGCCGCCAGGGCTTCAGCGTCCGGACAGTCGACTATTTGGTTCTTTTTACTTAGGAACCGAGTCCAGAATTTCCTGGCTGACTCTCCAGGTTGTTGAGTATTGTGGCTCAGGTCATCAGCGTCTAGTGGTCGCACATATGTGCCCTGGAAGTTGTCGACGAATGCGTCTTCCAGGTTTTCCCAGCTGCCAATGGAATTCGCTGGCAGACTGTTTAGCCAGTGCCGGGCTGGTCCTTTGAGCTTAAGGGGGAGATACTTTATGACTTGTAGATCGTCTCCGCGGGCCATGTGAATGTGGAGAAGGAAATCTTTGATCCATACCGCGCGGTCTGTTATGCCATCGTATGATTCAATGTTTACGGGTTTGAACCCTTCTGGGAATTCATGATCCGTCACTTCGTCGGTGAAGCAGAGGGGTGCCGCAGCGCCTACATGCGGGCTATGTAGCTCTGTGATTGGAATTGCTCTGGGTGGCTATGTTCGGCCCAGCCGGACTTGTTGAAGGTGTATCCGGCATGACGGTCGTCGTCGCGTGCTGAGGCGCGCCCCCGTGATCCGTAGATCGATCTTGGTTGTCCTGCTCTGTTTTCCAGTATATCTTGCAGGTCCTGCCTATTGCCCCGGGCCGTAGTATGTTGGCGTGGGGGTGCTGGCTGGTATGCGGGCTGATATGCCGTTTTATCCCGGCCATGAGGTGGCCGGTCAGCCGTATGGCACTCGAGTCCGTCTTCCTCGGCTGCCAGGACTTCAGCCGATCTGTCTGTGAGCAGGTCTTGATCAGCTTGGAGTTGCTGCTGCTTCTTTTTCAGGCTCCTCGCAGTGGCTATAAGCCGACGCTTGAAGCGCTCCTGCCCTACGGGATCCTCAGGCACGTCGAACTCGTCGTTGCCGAGGCTAACCTCGTCTTCGGAGGGGGGCATGTAGTTGTCCTCCTCCGGGTATTCGTCCGTCGCCTGTTCTTCTGGGCTGACCTGCTCATCCTCCTGTTCGGCCTGCTCGAAGGCGGGCTGATCAGGGTTGTATTCTTCTTCGGCACCATTCGGATTGTTTTCGTCTCCTGGGCCAGTATTGCTGTGGCGGGGCTTGGAGTGGCGCCGACGACGCCCATTCTTTGATTTTTCCCCTGAGGTTTTATCCTCCGTTGGCTCATCGCCATTTGTTTCCTTCGGAGTGTCCACCATATATATATCATAGGAAGAAGTGGTTTTCCACCGCCCAGTGAGTGGTGGTTCATGTTCTTCTCCTGCATCGTCATCCATACTGTCGATGTCTTCAGAGTCGAAGTCCAGTACCTCGGTTAAATCATCGACCGTGGCAATGAAGTGGGTGTTGGGTGGGCAACGAATTCCTTCATTGCCTGCCTCCCAGTCGAGGCGGACATAGTTTGGCCAAGAGCCTCTGGACAAAGAGAGAGACTTTAATGAGTCCAGCATGTCGCCAAAGGGCGAGTGCTAGAAGATATCCGCAGTGGTGAACTCCATTACTTGAGCCCAACCTGACTCGACTGGCTTGGCAGTGCGCGGACTGGAACCAACGTCCGGATAAGAATCCGGGGGTCCGGAGTCACAGGCCACCACAGAGGTAAGACCCGTGTTCGGCTCCACCGCTGATGAGTGTGCGACCTGTGGGGCGGGGTCCATCCCTCCGTCCTTAGGCAGCGCAGCCTGCTCCGGGTTTAGGTCCGGGGCTACTGCGGGGGTGATACCCCGAGCTTTGTCCGAAAGCAGGTCTAAGTCATGCTCGTCGTGACTGTCCGGTGCTCCTGGCATAGGCCCGAATCCGTCGAAGATCAAGTCTCCGCGAATGTCCGCCGTGTAGCTTAGGTTTCCAAACCTGATCTGGTGGCCAGGGGCGTAGTTGTCGATCTGCTCCGGATGGCCAAGCGAGTTGGCCCGCAGGGCGAAGCCGCCGAACATGAAGATCTGTCCGGGGAGAAAGGTCTCACCCGGGATTGTGTAGTTGACGATGACTGGAGGAGCGATCGAGCCCTGTAGCAACGACACAGAGGAACTCTCAATGAAAGCACCAATGTCAGTGTCAAAACCGACGGATCTCGGGTAGGGGGTCCCGATCTGTGCGTCTTAGGCCGATGGTAACAGGAAGCAAGGTACACAATGTTTACCCAGGTTCGGGTCCTCTCGATGGAGGTAAAACCCTACTTCCTGCTTGATTAATATTGAAGATATGGGTAGTACAAGAGTAGATCTACCACGAGATCGTAGAGGCTGAACCCTAGAAGCTATCCTATGATGGTATGATTATAATTGTGATCGGCCTTCAAAGGACCAACCTCTCCGGTTTATATAGACACCGGAGAGGGCTAGGGTTTACACTGAGTCGGTTACAAGGAAGGAAATATAATATCCGGATCGCCAAGCTTGCCTTCCACGCCAAGGAGAATACCATCCGGACATGGGATGAAGTCTTGAGTCTTGTATCTTCACGCTTCAATAGTCGGGACGATGTACACAGTCCGGCTGTCCGGATACCCCCTAATCCAGGACTCTCTCAGATATTATTCTAGCCATTGATTGCTGAAGGGCGAATATAGGTATGTACACATGGTAAGCATTGCAGGATTTCACTACTTCCAAATATAGAGTTCTCCATATGCACATTGACTTCCCTAATGTATGGTTAGATGAAACCAACAGTGTGGTGCATGTTTCTACATCATGAAAATGAGGAAACTAACATGGCCATTGATACACACTAATATTTAGTAGTAGTATCTAGATTACTGTAAAATAAGGATAATATCCATATATTCCTAACCGTTTGATTATTCAGGGTACAAATTGGCTGTAATGACATGGTCACAATTGCATGAATTAACTCATTCCAAATATAGCTGATTTACGGCGTCTCTAATATATTACCATAGTTCTACTCAAATTCTTCTCAAACAGGGATATGCCAATCATCACAATAAGTTCAAACAGTGTCATGGCGTCATCATTAACATGAGAAGGAAACAACTTACACGCGCCGTCCCAGCAATACGTGGTGCCATCTGTTTTGTCGGCCGCGTAGATGATGCCATTGTGTTCAATAGCATCACAGAAGTGTGTATCAGCTTTGACGATGATCCACTGCGAGCCGAGTTGTATCCAGCTAAAGAAGGCACCGGCGTAAAGATAGGCGAGTCCGCGGTCGAACAAGGCAATTAGCTTGAAGTCTGTGTAATTCGCATTTCATGTGGGCACTTGGCAGATTACAATCTTCTGCAAAACAAGGTCCGTCCAACTGACGTAGTAATCTAGATGACTTGGACCGCGATGGTAATACTCTATATAATCCAATGGAGAAAGGATAATCTCATGAGAGGTCTGGAAGTTCACGAGCACCAACTTTTTACCGTCTTCTCTGAAGGCAGCCATCCAGTGGGAGTTCATGCCGACCCAGTACATGCTAGCCAAGAAGTTTCGGGCGATGGTGATTGGATCGATGTCGAGGGAAATGATGTACATCCACACACTACATCCCTGCAAAGAAGTTTCGGCTAATGGAGATCGGATTGAAGTCGATGGGCATCATGCACGCCTCCATATCATGGTGAGCCAATCTCTCAAGACCAGATAGCAGCAAGCAGGGTGTCTTGAAAAGCTTAGGCCTTGCTTCGATGATGGCCATGTGCATGTCCCTCGAGCATGCAGCCAGCCACAGGGCGGTCAACATATCCATACATGAACAACAGAGGTCAAGAATGTCACTCGGGAGATTGCTCCAATCGCGGCTCATATGGATGCTATGCGGTTCGCGTTCGGCCATGGTGGAGTTTGGAAGGG
Source organism: Aegilops bicornis (assembly GCA_021605145.1). Classification (NCBI taxonomy): domain Eukaryota; kingdom Viridiplantae; phylum Streptophyta; class Magnoliopsida; order Poales; family Poaceae; genus Aegilops; species Aegilops bicornis. The sequence continues at coordinate 131,517,662 of CM038673.1, read as the reverse complement.
GGCTTGATTTACGGCGAGAAGGATGTCGGTGCTGGAGCGGCTAGCGAGGGAATAGTGGTACTGGGGGAGGCGAGTGAGGCGACGTTACACGGGGCAAAGTGAGATGGCGGCGAGACGGAGACGGAGAAGGAGATGGAGATGGAGTGGTGCTATGGGAGGCGGAGAGGGAGACATGGCGGCGCCAATGTGTTGTACAACAAGCGGTGACAGATCGCACAAAGGCAGTGGTGAGGCTGACTTTGGTAACCCGAACATGCCGCCTCGCTTTGGACTAGTGTCAGCGCAAGGTGTTGTCACCTCCTTTGTGAGGACCGTATGAATAGTATTTTGACCATCAAGTGTACCACAGTTGTACTACTACTACTAGTAGTAGGAACATGAGTACTCCAGTATTGTATAGCGGAAATAGGTCTCCCGTGCTAGCATGCCTGTTCACTTCATCAATCAGGTATCATCCATATTGTGAGCAGAACCAAATTCTCGTGCATACCCAATCAACGCCCTGCCGCGATGCATGCAGTGGTCGTTCTGGTGCATCAAGGACGGCATGTAGATCGTTCCACACTTGAGAAGAGGAAAAATGGAAAGGTAGAACGCGGAAGCAGAGGAAGAGAATGCTAGCTAATGAGGCTGGGAGGGGATCGAGCAGGAAGTTAATTCTCCACGCCTAAAGGTTTTGGGAAAACCTGATTTTCATAAAGTGACTTATACTCACCTAAACAGAGGGAGTATTCCTTAATCAGAGAATGTTGTGTCTCCCACTCACGCGCTCAAAAAAAAATCTATGACACATTTTTTATCTGTTTGCATAGGTCCCACCTATCAAGAAGGATGGGCACGTACACGAACAGGTATGACTCCTCAGTCTACCCACATAACCTTTTCGTTTAGTCTACCTAGCCGTCTAATCAACTGCCTTCACGCCATTTCTCCCATTTACTTCTCCATCGGGAACCGATTCGCCTCGGATTCTTCACCTACCCTACGTCTTCATTTGCATCCAAACCCCACTGCGTTCACATTGTTTTAACCTATTTAAATAATCATCTACTACTTCAGTTAGACTAGCCATCTAATCCTAATTCTCCAAGCCATAGCCCTCCGTTCCAGCAGTTCCGAATGGCGAAAGAGATCGAGATGCAGGTTTTTAGCGTCCAACATGTCCTCGTCGAAGGCTCAATGTGCATAGTTGCCACAGTCACCGTCCACCCAAGGGTTGTTCGACAGTGGATCAACAATGTATCCAACTCCCTCAAAAAGGTAGAGACGATGGTCATCGGTCTCAACGCAGAGTACACGGAGCGTACCCCTGGGAAGATCCAGCGTGCCGCCGTCCTTCAGTTGTGCCTCGAAGATGATGTTTTGGTGTACCACATCATACACTCGCCCACCATACCAGGGGAGCTTTATGATTTCTTGTCTCGGGAGGACGTATACTTATGTGGGGCAGCCATGGAAGGGGACAAACAGAAGCTGGAGCCGTACAACCTTGATTTTAAAAGCATCGCTGACCTACAAACTAGAATCAAAATTCCTGTAGAAGATTGTGCTAAACAGACACCATCCCTATTCGACGTAGCAAATTTTGTGCCCGGTACAAATCTTCAGAAGGGTGACGAGACGGTGGCATTAAGGTCGTCTGGATGGGAGAATTATCCCTTGACGTCTGGCCGGATAAAATATGCTGCCCTCGATGCCTGTGTGAGTTTCGAGATAGCTGCAAGGTCCAAAGAGCTTGTTGCGAAGCCGTCTCCCACAGAGAATGAGAACAAGAAGAAGAAGAAGGAGAAGAAGAATAAGAAGAAGAAGAAGAAGAAGAAGAAGAAGAAGAAGAAGAAGAAGAAGAAGAAGAAGAAGAAGAAGAAGAAGAAGAAGAAGAAGAAGAAGAAGAAGAAGAAAATGCTGCACCAGCAGGAGGGCATTATGGATGGATGAACTATTTCCTGTCTTGTAAAAAAAATTATTCCCTCTCGGTGTATATTGATATAGATGGACTATTTCGATGATGTGCATGTCTTTGGAACAGAGTAGAAGCGTGGGTCCGCTTGACTATAAAGAACTACTTATCCACAAATATAGCTTTCTCTGCTACTCCTTCCAGTGATCGGTATGCAGTGCATGTGTCCGTAGACATGACAGCTTGTCCATGGAAGTTCAACTACGGCGACCATCATGTTTCATCTCACGATTCCTACGATGCCTCTCCAACCCACGGCACCACGCCCCCGACGTGCGCCTCACCCCTCTCGGCCGCACCGCCCCTCTGCCTTTGTGTGCATGACATGTGGGCCACCTAAAATGCGGCGAGCATCAAGTTTCTACCACAACCACCCTCGATTCCCACGACGCCGCTCGAACCCATGAAACTACACGTCCCCCGACCTGCGGCTCACCCCTCTTGGCCCCACTGCCCCTCTACCTTCCGGAGCATTACATGTGGACCAGTCACCTATCGGGTCCACATGTTATTGACTCAAAGGTAGGTGTAGTAAAATCAAGCTTCGATCCCAGCGGTCCTGAGAGGGAAATGTAACTCCTGCGCCAGGGCTTGTGGTGCTCCCGCAGCACGAACTCGTGCCAAACTCGAGATTTGTTTCTTTACTATACATGCACGCAACGACTTAATGGACATTGTAATCTCAACATGTGACGGGGAGCTCTAAATTTGAATTTGAAACTTATAAAACGAATAAACTGGGAGAGAGAGAATATATCGTAGGATGTGTCCCATACAAAATAAGTCCCCTGGTTTGTCACCGCGAAGATGCGGTTAGAAAGGAGCACCGCGCCTTCCTACTCGTACGGCAACAAATCAGCCACAGACAGCATGGTCCGCCTTTGACCGCCATGTGCAAGGTTCGTGCTATCTTATTCAATCTCACCATGGTTCCATCGTACCAATTCATGCGGTGGCCCATTGCATGGCTGATCTCAATGTTGGACAAAGGTTCTACGGGAACGGTGTCACCGTTGTAAATGTTGTGCAAATTGATGTTGGTACCCTCCCGTACATATGCAAGCCAATCTCCACTGCAAGACCGAGCCTAGCCTGTGAAACAGTGGGCAGGGGGAGAATTAGGAAATGGACATGGAAGTAGTCTTTAGAATGCATTTACTACGTGATCAAACTCATCTTACCTGCTCATCGGAGGGAATCCGATTTCCCCACAACGTCGGCATCTCAAGGGGCGTCAACTTGCAACTACGGCCACGCCGCGCTGGAGAGACCCCCAAGGAAACATCCTCGTGCGTTCCATGGAACATCAAGATGTATTTGTATGAGTAGTTTATCTTGTGAGAGAAAAGTATGAACGAGGGGAGGCCTCTAGAGATAGAGATGGACACTACTACTACCAATGTGCTGGCCCGTGCGTTGCAATGGATCCAAACTAGTAGAATAATACTTGTTCACGTGCTTGAAATATAAACACTAGTTTTGATATGCATGTGTCAGTAGACACGACAGCTTGTCCATGGAAGTTGAACCACGGCGACCATCATGTTTCTTGTTTCTACCACTGCCACACCCACACACGATTCCCACGAGCCGCTCCAACCCACGGCACGATGTCCCACGACATGGACATGGATCCTCTGACATGGCTATCACTGCCTTGCCCTGCCTTTCCTTTGCTGACAGGTGGGACCCACGCTTATTGGTCCCACATGTCAGTGACAGAATGGTAGGATTGTTTGTGCCCCTCGTCCCTCTCGGCCCCACCGCTCCTCTGCCTTTGTGTGCATGACATGTGGGCCAGCTGAACTGCGGCGACCATCAACTTTCTACCACAGACACACCCGATTGGACGCAGTTTCCCTGCTTCGCTGCTGTGCTCCGATCCATACTCCCGCACCATCGAATTTTCATCCAGCGGCTGTGACACATTTCGTCCCGGGCATCAATCCTCAGCTGGAGTACTTATGTACTACAGGTAGTACCCCCTTGTTGTGGCCATCTACACCTCGTAACGCCCCAACGCCCAGCCGTGGCACCCTCGCCACGGCCACGCCACCACCGGCCGGTTCATCTCGAACGAGTAAGTCGCGAACCACGCCAACACCATGAGAATGACATGTGGGCCAGCCGCATTTAAGGTACGCATGTCATTGGCTCATAGGCTGGGCACTAAGCCACCGAAGTTTGGTCCCGTGGGCCCCGAGAGGGAAATGTAACTCCTGCGGCAGGCCTTGTGGTCCTCCCACAGTACGAGCTCGTGCCAAATATGGAATTTGTTTCTTACTAGTACTACCAACTGGAGTAGTACTAGTAAGGTACATGTGCATTGCACGCATGAGATTTTGGTGGTTTGTGCATTATGCTTCTACATGTGGAGTTTTCTGGATTCTAACATGTGGCAAAATCTGGTGGAATGTAAGGTTAGGCAAGTTTGATTAACTTAGGTGAGTGTTTGGTTCAAGCCACACCTTAGGCATGCCACACAAAGGACCCATGAGGGAGTCCTGGATTAGGGGGTGTCCGGATGGCTCGAATTTCACCATATAGCTCGGGAAAACAATCAGGCAGCAGACATCTTGGCACGCATTGGCGCAAAGCGCGATGCCCTCCCCCCCAATATCTTCTTAGAGAGGCTGTTCAAGCCATCCGTATTATGGGAAGGGGAGTCCGGAAATAATAGCCCGGACCCAACAGCACTGCCCGACACCGAACATTCTGACACAATTGGAGGCTCTGCCAACAAAGTAACATCTTCAACCCACGTAATAATGGAAGTCATTGCCCCGTGGACGGAACAATTGCTAGCCTACCTAACTAGGCAGGAACTTCACGAGGACCAAAATGAGGCACGCTGCATAGTGCAGCGATCTAAAGCCTTTAAAGTTCATGAGGGAGAGCTTTATAAAAAAGGCATCACCGGAGTCCTTCAAAGGTGTATCTCCGAAGAGGAAGGGCAGATTCTTCTGGCTGAAATTCATGCTGGACTCGGCGGGCAACACGCCGCAGCCCGGGCCCTTGTAAGCAAGGCCTTCCGTACAGGATTTTATTGGCCGACGGCCCGGGCGGATGCTCAGGACTTAGTCCAACGATGCGTCGGTTGCCAGCTCTTTGCTAATCAAAGCCACATGCTACCCACGCCTCCAAACTATACCCATCACCGGCCCTTCACGGTGCAGGGGCTTGACATGGTTGGACCCCTTAAAGGAGGAACCCACAAGAAAAAATACCTCTCTGTTCATGGTGGATAAATTCACCAAATGGATAGAGGCCAAGCTCTGTTAAGACGGCGAATCCGGACCGGTGATAGACTTCATATCGAGGGTCATTACACCGTTATGGCGTCCCCCCACAGCATCATCACTGATAACGGCACGAACTTCACGGCCGACGAGGTCAAACTCTGGTGCAAAAACATGGGCATCAAGCTCGACTATGCTTCAGTCTATCACCCTCAAACTAACGGTCAAGTCGAGCGACCAAATGATCTAATCATGAGCGGCATCAAACCCAGATTAGTGCGGTCCCTCAAGGAATCTAACACGCACTGGGTAGAGGAGCTCGACTCCGTACTCTGGGGGCTGCGGATCACGCCGAATCGCACCACCAGATTCACACCATTCTTTATGGTATACGGCTCAGAGGCAGTTCTGCCCTGCGACATAATTCATGACTCACCTCACGTGCGCATGTACGAAGAGAGAGAAGCGGACCTCGAACGGCAGGACAGTTTGGACGCCTTGGAGGAGGAGCGTGACGTGGCAAAAGCACGTTCTGCATTCTATCAACAGCAGGCCCGAAGATATCAACGAAGAGAAGTACGGGCCAAAACATACAATGTTGGCGAGTTAGTTCTACGCCTGCCGGACAATAAAAAGGAAAAACTGAAGCCCAAATGGGAAGGTCCCTTTATTATCGACCAAGTCCTGACCCGCGGAGCGTACCGTCTGCGAGATGCATCGGATAACCGACTCAAGCCGAACCCATGGAATGCAGCCCGTCTCCGAAGATTCTACGCTTAGTGCCGGATTCTGAGTTCGTCTCCTTCCTCTGTCTATTTTTTACACATTAGCTGTCTTATATTTCTCTCCTTCTCCCTCCTTTTCTCTTACAGCCTTTAAAGGCTCGTTCATGCATTGTTCGCACACACTTGACACGCTATCCGCGCTCATTATACACAGGGGCTCCTTTAATGTAAGCTTATTTATACGGGCTTCATGCCCAACACATGTGTCACACTTCCGCATGTACCTTTTATTCACCATTATATGCAATATGACTTAAGTTTTGTCCAAGTTGGGTTGCCTGGCTCCTGTGCTTACCCCTACGTTCCTGATTGTTCGGCTAGGCGGTAAAGGGAGCACCTCTGCGATTGTTACTGCCGGGTCAGCCGGATGTGTACCTCAGACTGGGTGAGGCCAAAAGCTAGCATTCTTAAGGGAATATTCGGTCAGTGAACTAAAGATGATTTCTCACTTGTTTATTTATCTGCCCCCAAATGCTTTTCTGCTTTTACTTGATCCCACATGCACTTTAGGGCAGGCCTCCCAGGGAAAGGAACCCCTAACGGAACTATTCTCCCTGGAAGATGTTTCTTACTAACAATTTAATATAACATAACTAGTTGGGCACTTGTCTGTTCAAGCACTAATGACCCCTACGCCTGGTCTCCATGCATGCCCCGGTTCCTACATAACCGAGAGGGTATCCGGACACACTCCGGACTGTCAGGTCCCAAGGTTGAAGCGAAAAGGTCCGCCATGACAAACAATCTACAATCCCGCTAGAAGGCATTTTACATGTCATCTTAAATTACATAGTCAATTTTACTAGGCATATTCCTCTTCAATACCATCTAACATGCTGTCTAGTTTACAGTCCTGTTGGGAATATTTGGCGGCCAACTCTACTTGGCCGTATACTAAGCTCACGGGGATCTCCTTCCCATCGGCCCCCACAGGTCCGACCTCGGCCATGTGGTTTGGAGTCGACAACCGTGTACCGCGTCTTCACCATGGCCCATGCCTCCCTGGCGCCTCGACAGGCCGATATCTTCCATAATTGGAAGCGCCGCCGCGCTCCCTTAAGCCTCTCTGCAAGCTCTCCAAGGCTTTCGAGCAGGGAGATAGATGGCCACAAGGCCTGGGCGACGTCTTTCATCACCTGCCAAACTCGTTCGTGTAGTTGTAAGAGCTCGGGAAGAAGTTCACCCGTAGAACCGGGCATTTCCTCTGCAGGACGACCTGTGAGCATACCTACAGACATAACTCTGTTAGTCGACTTCCTCGCCGAATTCTTTTTCAAAGTTCGTTCAAGCACTTACTAAAAATGCCGCGTCGAAGCCGTCGATTCTCCTTCACGGAGTCCGACAGCTGGGCACGAACATCCTTTAGTTCCTCGCCCAGCCAGGTGTTGGCATATTGAAGATTATTCTTCTCCTGCCTCACCCTCGTAAGCATGCTCTCGCCGGCCTTTAACCGGCGCAATAGTTGTTGCTTGTCCGGATCTACTCCGGCGCCATCTGCAATGATATTGTCAGATTTACACACACGCCGCACTTCACAACATACTTATCTTTCGAAGCGTATATTACCAGAGGGGGTCTCCTTGGCCTCCCCTGCAGCGGCTAGTGCGGCCTCAAGTTGGGCTTTGCACTCTTCCAGCTCCTGGGACAGTTGGGTATTCTTTTTTGTAAGATCCTGCATAACAAATGATCCTTAAATCAGTTATTCTAACTGTTTCAAGTCTCAGGCTCTTGGCATATATAACCATCAAATTTTTCTCACCCGTATGTCTTTCACATACTGCTCCGCGGCTCTCGCTAGACCATTTTGAGCGGCACGGAGGTGCGCATCTCCCGAATTGAAGGCATCCAATGCCTCTTGGGAGAAACATGCGTCACGAAGAACTGTCCGGCGATGTCTGTGATTCATGGCACTCTCCACCTCGGAATTGGTGGCAGGCAGTCTGTGGGCATCCTCTGTCGGAGGAGCGTCCGACGCACGCCTTGTGCTTGCCTCCGCTTCTGGACCTGGCGTTGGAGCCTGGCTGGTGGAGGCTCGATTGGCAACCTCTCTGGATATAGTCCGGCGAGCGCTCTTTTTCCTGAAGAGAGCACGAGCGTTAGTATGCCTTCCGGGAATAAAACCTGGGAATAAGATGGCATGCCATACCATTGCGACGGCGTCTCAGTCTGGACCGCACTTCTTTTCAACCTGTTGGGCCTTGCTGCCCCTTGTTGGCTAGCCACCGCAGGCTCGGCCTTCCGCCACAAGGGCTCCCCCTGCAAAACACCATTGGTATACGGTGATAAAAAATAAGCACGGATGGATCATTTTCAAAGTATTAGGACTTCGGTCTTAGTTACCTGTGAGGCTGGAAGCATTCCGGGGTAATCGGCCGTAATGGCGACCAAGGCATTGTGGATGCTCAGTTGTAAACTACCCCATTGATCAGCTCCACGGATATATCCGGATCCTCTTGGGAGGCCGGATCGAGGGACCGTTCTGGATCCTCGGGTTGTGGAGGAGGGCTGTTTATATCCTTCATGGCCCGGCGCAATTCCTGCGTCAAAATCACAAGATAAGGTACTTAACTATGGGAATATGGAACGGATGGGCAAAAAAGAAGTGTCCGCTTACCCAGCTTGGAGGATTATACATAGAAAATCCGTCACGTGGATTGGACGCGGAGGAACTCCTCCTCTTCTCCCTTGTACAATGTGGACAAGGCCTTCGTCAGAGCAGCAACCGATCCCGGCCCCTTACGGCCGCAGCGGGTGGCATCATCCTCCCCGTTGAAATCCCACATGGGGTGGCCTCTATACTAAAGCGGCTGCACCCCCCGCATAATGCATGTGGCCATGACCCCGATCATGGTCAGTCCGGAATGAGCTAACAACCTTATCCGGCTCATCAGGTAAAGGACGTCCTTGTCATTTTCCCTCTGAGGGCTCCGTGGACACCAGCTTAGGCGCTTCTTCAAGGGAGCATTATTGAACTCGGGGAGGCCGATCCGAACAGGGTCCGGCAGGGGGAAATCTTCTATATAAAACCATTCTGAAGTCCAGTCTTCGGACGCCTTCCTTGGGGTTCCGCATAGATATCCGGTCCTGGCAATGCGCCATAGTTCGGCTCCACCCACTTGATATATCGACCCCTCCTGAGAACGGGGCACAAGGGAGAACAACTTCTTCCACAGCGCGAAATGAGCCTCGATGCCCAAAAACAGCTCGCAAAGGGCTACAAAGCCCGCAATATGCAAAATGGAGGCAGGCGTAAGGTTGTGCAACTGGAGGCCGTAGAACTCCAGGAGCCCCCGGAGAAACGGATGAATTGGAAATCCGAGCCCTCTTATCAAATAAGGGACAAGGCATACCCGCTCTCCTTTGGAGGGATTCGGGACGCCCTCCGCCAGCTTTCCGCCGTTATAGGTGGCGAGTCCGGCTCGAACCGGGACCATGAAGGCTGGGGGAAGAAATCCCTTGGTTTGGAGCGTCACTAGATCGCTGTGCGGGACGCGACATCTCTCCCAATCTCCAGGCTGAGGGCTGGGAGGGCGAGAGGAGGAGTTGTGTTGGCTGGCCATGATGGAATGGATTTCTATCGGATGCGCTCCGATGAACGCTCGCGAAGGGAAGATGGTGTGATTCGAATCTGAATCCTTGTCTCTTTTATAGGCAGCTCATTTGCGTAGCTAGGGGGGTAAATGTAAAAACACCCTGGCTTTTCGCATTCGTTTGAAAGGTTGAAGACGGCCATTATTGGGCATGGAAGCCAAGGAGCACAATATTCACGAGAAGTCGGACACTATTCAACAGGTACACAGAATTTGGAGAAGAACCCGCCTTGCAATGTCGAAGACAATCTGCGCGCCGGATTCATCGTCATTGAAGCCTGGTTCGGGGGCTACTGAGGGAGTCCTGGATTAGGGGGTGTCCGGATAGCCGGACTATAGCCTTTGGCCGGACTCCTGGACTATGAAGATACAAGATTGAAGACTTTGCCCCGTGTTCGGATGGGACTTTCCTTGGTGTGGAAGGCAAGCTTGGCGATACGGATATGTAGATCTCCTCCCATTGTAACCGACTCTGTGTAACCCTAGCTCTCTCCGGTCTCTATATAAACCGGAGGGTTTTAATCCGTAGGACAAACAACAATCATACCATAGGCTAGCTTCTAGGGTTTAGCCTCTCTGATCTCGTGGTAGATCTACTCTTGTACTACCCATCTCATCAATATTAATCAAGCAGGAGTAGGGTTTTACCTCCATCGAGAGGGCCCGAACCTGGGTAAAACATCGTGTCCCTTGTCTCCTGTAACCATCCGCCTAGACGCACAGTTCGGGACCCCCTACCCGAGATCCGCCGGTTTTGACACCGACACCAACGTCGGCCTCTCCGGATGTGGGAGTTCAATCCGGAGGGTCCGCGGACCATCAAGCACTTCTTCGGCCTGAAGCCCGAAGAGATGTGCAAATTATTCTTCGGACGTAAAGTAAAGTGTCCGGACACCACCGAGGATGCGGGCCTAAGCTGCAATCGCCTAGATACCCAGGTAAGTAAACTTCACACCGGACACCGTGTTTTGTATCTGTTATGATTGTTTATTCTGAAAATCATCCCCGTCCAGGAATGGCTCAGCAAAGGCGGAGAGAATTAGGTGTCCGCGCCACTTCAAGGCTCGCCGCCCACCATGGCCAAGATGCTTGACCTAGTACTCAGCAGGATGCCCCGGGGAAAGACAAGGGAAGGATGAAGAATCCGAACCCCACACACTACACATCCGAACCGGGGGAATTGTTACCTCTCCTAAGGAGGATAGTCGGGAAGGAAAGGCTAAGGCCTCCTCCCCGCGCGGGAAGAAGAGGGCCGCTTCCGAAGACTCGGAGACAAAGATGCCCGGACCCGGGAAAAGGATAACACCAGGGGGCTCTACCTCAACGGGTACCCTCACCGCATCGTGCCCACCAATGGGCCAGCCCTCCACCAAGCTGTAAGTTAATTTTTGATTCGAATGTACTGCATTCCTCCTAGATTAATAACCAGGATTCATCTTTCGCAGTCTAGCTAGTAGCCCTTCTCAACAGAGTTCGTCTTCGGGGGATCTTCCTCTGGAGATGATGGAGAGCGAGACCCCACCCACCTCTCCGGCTCATGAAGCGGGCGACAATGAGATGTCGTCACGGAGGAGTCCGGATCTGCCGAAGGCGGAAGCCAATGCGTCAGCCCCCATGAGCCTGGAGCATTTTGCTCCTGCGAGGGGCGATGGGAAGGGTCCATCACAGTTTGATGTCCGTCCAGACATACTGATGGGCCTACTGGAGCGAGCCGCGCTCTCGGAGGAGCACCGCTCATTAATGAGCGAGGTGCTCAAGAAGATCTCGTCCGCTACAAGCGGTTTGAATGAAGCATTTGCAAGTCTGCTCAGAGGCTTTGAGGTATGTAACGAAAAATACACTGTTTTGGCTGTGAGGCACATGTTAGGTGTGCTCCGTATAGATAGTAGCCCCTGAGACTCTGGTTGCCCGCCCTAGCGGGCAAACGGGGGATCATAAATCAATGATTGCGCTATAAATTTGTGCAGGTACCTGTGAGTCCGGCCGCCGACCAGTCCATGGAAGTCTTTGAACTGACCAGGCAGATTCGACCGATTGATGTCGATGTCACACTGGTGAACGAGTGGCTAGACAAGTCACAAGGTATGTGCTCCGTATTCCTTTGTATAGGAAAATATGGAGGCGGCATGATATTAGTGTAATATGTCCGGCCTGCAGATGGTGCTGCTGCCGTGGAGGCCCTAAGGGCAGAACTTATTCAAGCCAAGGAACAAGCTCGGGTTAGCAATGCGGCTTCCCTAAAGGCGACCGAGGAACTGAGAGCCGAACAAGCAGCTCATCGCCGGGCGAAGAAAAGATGGCCGAAATGGCTATTGAGTTAAAAAATGTCGCTGACCGGTATGAGCTCCTTGAAAGGGAGCATAAGGATAGCTTGGCCGAGCTAGACAAGGCACGCAATGCCACCAAGGAAATACGGACCGAGCTCAGGTGTGCGCGGGAGGAGCTTCAACAGGCCGATAAAATCGTGACTGGAGATTCCTACTTGCTGCGGACGAAGTTTTTCGATCCGAAGTATGCTCCCCTGGATGGGCGCTGGAGTCCTGCAGACGCGTATGTGGATTTGGCGAAGAGTACGGCTGACGCTGTCAAGTTCTTCGAGGGTCATGGTGATAGGGAAGTGGAGAAGCTTTTCTGGTCGCAATTCAATGCACCCACTCGCCCGCTGCCACTAAATGAAAAGATGGCTGCTGTGGCGGAGCTTCACAGGTTGTCCGGTCTTGCAATGCGGTCTATGATAGACCATCTTTGGCCTGAAGGGCTTAAGCCGGACAGTTACTTTGGAGTGGTGCAGCAATTCCTTGGGGCCGTGCCTCGGATCAATGCCATGAGGAGGTCGGCGTGCATAGAGGGTGCACGGATGCCTCTTGCCCGCGTTAAGGCCTATTGGACAGATATGGAGGCCAATATTATAGCGACCCAAGATCCGGCGGGGGGGGGGGGGCAAAATCCCACCGAGCACTACTTGCCGCATGTCACAGAAGGTGCGCGCCTCATAGAGGTGCAGTGCTCGAAGAATGTATTATTCGAGTGATAAATCGAATTATTGTAAAAAAAAATGTTATTTTGGTTATAAGGCTATATTTATACTTTTTGCCCGAAAGTATTGTTGTGTCCCCTGTGCGGCTGTTTACATATATATATATATATATATATGTATGTATGTATGTGTAATCCGGAAGATAGCAGTCGTCGGCTTGAGCCCCCACGCAAACAATGTGTGGGTGTTCGCAAAAAATATGCATAATCACACTTGATCCAACGTCTTGGTCCATGAAGGAGGTGATCGCACGTCGAACTAGGCAACCAGACTATATAGCTATAACACTTTCGCTTAGCCATGGGAATAAATGTTGGGGCTACTATGTAGCCCCTGGTACATTTCGCGGGCATCCGAATATGGGCGCGTGTGTACATGACCGGGCAACGGTCCTTCGTTAATGCAGAGGAATCCTAGAGATTCCGATAAGTCTTCGAGTGGTTGAACAGTCTCTCGCTGTATCATGACAGTCAATTTTCGGCTTTCTACCGAGGTGCTCGTCCGAATAACCAGGCACAATCGCAGTAGTTCTCCTTGGCCAACTTAGCCGATAGTAATGGAACGTAAGGCGGCAAACCCAGGAGCCAGGCAAACCCAACATTTGACCAAAGACATGATTCGGAGCTGCTGCATATAAGGCCAAACTCGTGATGCCGAACACTCCTGAGGGTATTCGGACTTTATAATGGTCGATGGGCTCAAGAATGCCCATTCGTTATAAACCCTGTTTTTCCAGGTACGTGTGTTAATCTGTCGTGGCGAGATGCCAAAAACAGCAGTATCCTTTGTTGGTATGAGACCCATGGGATAGTTGAACAACAAGAGGCAATAAAAAAGGTTTACACAGGGGCTTAATCTAAAAAGAAACCTATTGAACGGGGCCCTGCTGCACGTCTGCGCCATTGTCTCCGTTGTGCCGTATCCTGGAAGGGTATCGCGCGAACGTTGCCTGTGGAAAAAGGAAAACTCGTAGAAGAGTACAATGTAAGTATGCGATGGATAATAAAAGTGTAAGATGTTGGCCTACCCATAAGGTTGAGCCAACTGTGGGACTGTGTTAAGTATTTATAGCCCCTGGTGTCCGCTATGGGATTACATATACGGTGCCCTGGTTTAATTTTATCCGGCCGACCGGACTCGTCTAGACGAGTTGGTGGTCTTTAAGGACCAGTCATGTTATCTGATGTTGGAGGCCGCTTATAGTCCGGCCGTGAGGGTCGTCGCATGTTCCTCTGCGCATGACGGGCGCTTTGTTAGTCCGCTAACGGTGATAACGCCACGTGGACCGGGCATCTTAAGTGTAAGGTAGCCATAGTGCGGCAATGCGTTGAAGCGAGCGAAGGCCATTCTTCCGAGCACTGCGTGATAGTCGCTTTGGAAGGGTGCGATGGTGAAGAGTAGTTCTTCGCTTCTGGAGTTTCCTGGAGAGCCGAATGTTGCCTCCAGTGTGAGGGAGCCTCTGCTATGGGCTTCAACGCCTGGAATCACCCCTTCAAAGGTGGTGTTGCTTTGGTTAATTCTGGATGGGTCTATCCCCATCCTACGGACAGTGTCCTCATATATTAAATTGAGACTACTGCCGCCATCCATAAGGACGCGGGTGAGACGGTATCCATCGATTATTGGGTCAAGCACAAAGGCCTTTGATCCTCCGCACCGAATACTAGTTCGGTCATCCAAGTTATCGAAAGTGATCGGATAAGGCATCCAACGGTTAGGCGTGAGTATGATGGGCTCTATATCGAGCGCGTCTTTATGCGCGCGTGCGTGCCTCTTCATGGATGTGTGAGTCGCGTTGATCATGTTCACTGTTTTAACCTCTGGCGGAATTTTTCGTCCTTCGTTGTTCGGGCCGGGCGAGGTTCATCCTCATCTTCACTTGGTGTTTCCCTCTCCTTGTGTTCGCTGCTTAATTTGCGGCCTGCTTGAAGACCCAGCATTCTCTGTGCGTGTGGTTTGCAGGTTTGTCAGGGGTGCCATGAATTTTGCATAGTCTGTCTAGGACTCTATTCAGACCGGACGGTCCCTCTTTGCTGCCTTTAGATGGCTTGTTTTGCTGATTAGGTCGAGAGCCCCTGAATCCGCATTAACCGCCGTGGTTATCCGGGCTCTCTTCCTTGTTTTGGCATTTGTTTTTATGACGCCGTGGCTTCCCGTTGCCATCCCTTATTTCGGATGTGCTGGGGTTGCTGGTGCCTTTACGGGCTAGCCAACTATCTTCTCCCGCGCAAAAGCGGGTCATAAGGCTTGTTAGGGCTACCATTGTCCTTGGCTTTTCTTGGCCGAGGTGTCTGGCGAGCCACTCGCCCTCGGATGTCAGTGGTTTGAATGCTCCTAAGGCTTCGCATCCGGACGGTCAACTGATTCTTCTTAGTGAGGAATCTGTTCCAAAACTTATGGGCGGATTCTCCGGCTGTTGGACTATGTGACTTAAGTCGTCAGCATCCGGAGGCCGGACATAGGTCTCTTGAAAGTTGGCCCTGAAAGCATCCTCGAGTTCCTCCTAGCTCCCAATTGAATTTTCGGGGAGGCTTTTCAACCAGTGCCTTGCTGGTCCCTTCAGCTTGAGGGGAGGTATTTGATGGCGTGAAGGTCATCCCCACGAGCCATATGTATGTGTAGGATAAAGTCCTTGATCTAGACCCCTGGGTCTGTCGTTCTGTCGTATGCCTCTATGTTCACAGGTTTAAAGCCATGTGGGAATTCGTGGTCCAGTACTTCATCGATAAAGCACAGGGGGTGAGCAGCCCCTCTGTATCTGGATGTCGTCGGATGTTGTTGTGGCATGTCGTCGGATGTTGTTGTGTCTGGTCTTTATTCCGGACTGGTATTCGATTGGCGTAATCGTTTTGGCGACCATAGTCCTTCGCCGGGGTGCGTCCTTTGGATCCATAAATGGATTTGGCCGCGCCAGCTTTCTTATTCAGGTGTTCATGTGGACCGGTAGCCACTTTGTTGCGGTTATGAAGTGGTACAGCTTGGTCGTCGAATTCTGGCAGTAGCTTGCGTTTTGGATAGCTCTTTGTATGGCGATCATCTCCGTATATTTCTTTGGTGTCTAGCACTTTATTCCATCTATGGTTGAGCGTTTCCTGTGCAGCCTTGAGTCGTTGCTTATGCTTCTTTAGGCTTCTTGCGGTGGCCATAAGCTTTCTGTGGAGGTTATCTCGCTCCACGTGTTTTTCCGGGGTTGAATCGTTATCCGGACCATTTTCCTCTGCTGGTTCGTCTTGATGACCTCGTCCGTCGGGATCATTGTCCTCGGGCGCCCGCCGAACTATGTTCGTGGTGACCTGGTTCGCCCCGCTCCATCGCTGGGTCCGTATGGTCGTTGTTGCCTTCGGAGTTGATTGTATCATCGATCCTTCTGGCGCTCTTGTCACTATTTTTACTGTTGCTGGACTTAGAACGGCGTCTGCACCGTCGCTTTGGCTTTTGTTCGGGGGTTGTATCATCCGAACTGTCTCCTTTGTTCTCTTTGGGCGTATCCACCATGTATACGTCGTGTGACGAGGGGGAAGTCCGGCGCCCCATAGATTCTGCATCCTCTCCTGTATCGTCGTCCTTACCATCGATGTCTTCGGAGTCGAAGTCAGGCACGTCAGTTAAATCATCGACCGTGGCTATGAAGTGGGTGGTGGGCGGGCAACGAATTTCTTCGTCGTCTGCTTTCCACTCGAACCGGACATAGTTTGGCCTAGAAATTTCTGTCAAAGAGAGAGTTTTCAACGAGTTCAGCATGTCGCCAAAGGGCGAGTGCCGAAAAATGTCCCCGGCGGTGAATTCCATTACCGGAGCCCAATCTGGCTCGATCGGTCCGGGAGTGCGTGGACCGGACTCAACATCCGGATACGAATCCGGGGGCCCGGAGTCATAGGCCACCACATAGGTAAGGCCCGTGTTTGGCTCCAACGCCGATGAGTGCGCGACCTGCGGGGCGGGGTCCAGCCCTCCGTCCTCAGGAAACGCAGCCTGCTCCGGATTTAGGTCCGAGGCCAATGCGGGGGCGATACTTCGAGCTTTGTCCGACGGCAGGTCTAAGCCGTGCTCGTCGTGACTGTCCGGTATCGTGTTATTCACGATGGTTGAAGGAGCCATCGAGCCCAATAGCGACGACATAGAGGAACTCTCAATGAAAGCACCAATGTCGGTGTCAAAACCGGCGGATCTCGCGTTGTGGGTCCCGATCTGTGCGTCAAGGCTGATGGTAACATGAAGCAAGGGACACAGATGTTTACCCAGGTTCGGGCCCTCTCGATGGAGGTAAAACCCTAGTTCCTGCTTGATTAATATTGTTGATATGGGTAATACAAGAGTAGATCTACCACGAGATCATAGAGGCTAAACCCTAACAGCTAGCCTATGATGGTATGAATGTAATTGTGATCTGCCTTCTAAGGACCAACCTCTCCGGTTTATATAGGCACCGGAGAGGGCTAGGGTTTACATGGAGTCGGTTACAAGGAAGGAAATATAATATCCGGATCGCCAAGCTTGCCTTCCACTCCGAGGAAAGTCCCATCCAGACACGGGCCGAAGTCTTGAGTCTTGTATCTTCACGCTTCAATTGTCCGGACGTTGTACACAGTCCGGCTGTCCGGATACCCCCTAATCCAGGACTCCCTCAGCTTCGTCAGCGGTGGCATCACCAGAAGTTGTGCAGCGCCTACCGGAGTAGTGCGTTGGGCCGAACCACAGTGGAGCAGCTACTAGAGACCATGAGAATGAGGGGCGGCGCCAGAGGGAGGAGCAGCCAGGGAGATTTTCCCCTACCCGCCGGCCATGTAGCCTAGCTGGACATAGCATCGTCGAGGACCAGGCCAGATGGGACCAGTGGCGACAGCTCATTGGAGGAACCCTAGTGATGCAGGCAGGGGATCGAGGTAGAGGGAAAGGGGAGAGGAGATGCAAGCGGGCGGGGCAATGAATGCTTGCGTGTTTGTTTTTACTTGAGGGTCAGGTGTGACACGGCCGTCAGCAGTTGCATTTTGAGTGTAATATTAGGCAGACAACATAGTCATTTCACTATTCCCCTTCCCTTCAATTTTTAGTGAGGTTCTAACCGAAACACCCCCCTCCAAAGCGAAATTAGTTAAGCCCAAGGGCATAACTCAAAAATGACTTCTTTACATCTTTTATGGCTTATTTTGATAATCTCCCCTAAAAAGGCGGAATCAAACTAGCCCTCAACTTGCAATTCAATTGTGCGTGCAATGATGAATCACTCCTGCCTGCTATCTGTAAATTTAGGCATCATCATACATGGCATAACCTAATACATGTGCATTCCATTGTAGAATCTGGAATATGCAATGTTTATGTTAGTTCATACGTTGCACATGATGTTTAAATGCCCCTGAAATATGGTCACCAAGTGATGGTCTTTAAGCCTCCTTCCTTGCTTCTTTTCTTGATATGTAAGATTTGCTCACACATCTGTTCAATTGCTTGTTTGCATCAGCCAGCCATACTAGGACTGTTTGCTTTGATTACTTGTTGATCTTGACCTAACACTCTAACAGAGCTTGTCAACGATTTAAACACTAAGGGCTGATGTAGTGGGGCCTTGTCTAACTCATAGGTGACATAAAGGTTTTGCTGTACACTACAATAGGCTCTCCAAGAGTACCTGGAGATCCAGTTCGAAGGTATGCCTAGTTTTTACATAGTGCAGACATAGTAAATGCTCATTTCATTGTGTGCAAATGCAAGAGATGCAGCATGTTTCATTATGTGGTGTTGTTTTTTTATAATCTCATCCTTTTGTGTTCATAGACTGGAAAGTATGCATATTTATCTTCCAAGGAAATGAGTAACTAGTTTGTGTCACCTTGCAGAGGGGGTGCAATAAAGATAAGATTGAGGATTTCCAAGTACAAGATGTTAGGAAGGAGCCTTTCAAGAGAAGTAGGAGCTGCGCTGAGCCTCTTCAACCTACTAAGGTAAGTCACTGTATGCAACTCAACAGTTCAATTCCTTGTTTGTTTCAGGCATAGTTAATTTTCTCTTTTCAATTGCTTTATTTGTCCTAAATTAATGAGATGCCCAAATAATCATGCCTGATGTTCGGTACTTGTATCACTATTAGCTGACATAATTAAAGGTCTTACCATTTAATTACTCCGCCAAAGTGTGCCTGAAGCTTTGAAGTCTATTAACCAACTATTATTGCATGAGGCTCACAATCTAGTTTATACTACGCTAATGATTGTATAGTTTTGCCTGTTGTAGTATGTTTGTATGAAACCCTCTGCTGTTCATTATGCTCCCTAATACTTTAATTGAGGTACAAAATGGCCAACTGCTTGTATACTTATACGCAACGTGTTGTCTCAATTTGTAACTTGTCTGTGTTTTCGATTAGGCCCCAACATCATGCTCCTCTGGTGAGCTAAGAGGGATTTCTGTATGCAGGCTGCACAAACTATCTTTTATAATTTTTAAAATATCACCGCTTATGCTTCATGACGGTAACATTTTTTGTGTGAAAGTGACGGTAACATTATTGTTAGTCCTGTTTTGCCATGTAGTACAAAATAGTGTCTTGTTCGCTTCATCGTTGTAACTATATTTTTGCCCTAGTCATGTGTACTTACGTAAACATTTCGTGATGAAGTGACATGAACACAAAAATTCATGAGCAAAGGCGGCATGGCCGTTCATTGAATGATAATGGATTGAATTGGAATGTGTTGATGTTCTCGAGCATCAACTAGAGGTGGCAAGACAACGTGTACATGATTGTCAACGATAATCAACAAGTTGAGACCGGACATGCAGTGTATTAGATGCAGGAGTCAAAAAATGAAACAAGACACCGAGGTAACCATGAAGGAATTGGAGATTTTGCAGACTGAAATTTGTGCTATCTCGAATCCGCCAATCCTATTTTCTCAAGAGATTATAGTTCAAAAGTTAAATTGATGCGCCGTCCATGATGTATGAGTCAGATTGCCCAAAGGTATGTAATTTGCTGTTTGTGTATGCTTTATTATCACCGTGCCGAACCATAATGCCCAAAGTGGGTATAATCGGCTGTAATTTCTTTATTGTATAGTGTAGGATTATTCTACCTTTCTATGCCTTGATCTCTTTGTTGTATAGTGTATGCTTTTTAGAGGTGATAGTATTGAGTTGGATAATTCTTTGAATATGCTATATCGTTCAAACGGGGGCCAACTCGCCCGACCATGGCCCTTCACAGGTCGTCGGATCCATGGGCCTTCTACGTCTCGTAGGATACATGGGCCTTCTACGTCTCGTAGGATCCATGTGCCTTCTACGTCTCGTAGGATCCATGGGCCATCTACGTCTCGTTGGATCCATGGGCCTTCTACGTCTCCTAGGATCCATGGGCCTTCTACGTCTCGTAGGATCCATGGGCCGCCGACTCATTTATGGGTCTTGTACGGGCCTTTAATGGGCCGTAGACAGGCCTATAATGGAAATCGTACGTTTTATGGGCTGACCATAACGGGCCTTTAATAGGCCGTATTTGTTGATGCTATGAAAATGGCCCAAAAGACTAACGGACCACAAATGGGCCGACTGTAACGACGGGCTAAGTTTGGCCCACAAGCAGAAAATGACAGTAACGGGCCGTAAGTAACCGAATGCTGCAAATGAGCCCAAGAATAAATGGGCCCTCAGAATGCTGAAAGTTAACTTCTGCTCGAAAGGGCCCAACGGAATAACGGCCCGTTAATGGGTATAAAGTATTACACTGTTGATTACGGGCCAGTTTCACCGCGGGCCATTAATGGGTGTAAAGTAATACACTGTTCATTACGGGCTGCCAAAGACGGGCCGCTAATGGGCCAAGAGTTACAAAGGGCCTCATATGGGCCGAAGATGTCATGGGCCATACATGGGCCAAGTGAAAACGGCCGGAATCATATTGATGGCCCAGATGACGCCATCGGGCCTAATTCGCATATAGGGCGAATAGGCCTTGGGTTAGCGGGCTGTAAATGGGCTATATGCTAATAGGCCGTTAACGAGCTTTCCATGGGCCGCCCGCCAGCCTTTTAACCAAGTCAAACGGGCCGGTTTTTCACATGAATGGGCCATCGTTGGTCGTGCCACGCGGTCGACGAGGGCGCCTTTTGTCCAGTGAGTGGATGACATCTGTCCCAATGATGAGCCGACACGTGTTTCCTCCAGCCAATGATGATTTTACACATGGAAAATCCCCATTGGTCGGGGCTGTTAACGGGTTGTCGGATCCAAAACCCGACCCGATAGCTTAACGGCGTTCCATTACGGTGGATGCCACATGTCGGTCACCCTTGACGAAAGCACTTGTGTGACGCGCGTTTTATCGTCATGAAAGTGGACACTTCCGTGATGATAATTTTGGTAATGTCATGGAACACTTCTACGACAGCACAGGTATGACTATCTTGATTCTGTCATAAATTTGTCATGGATGTACATGCATGACAGAAAACGTGACCTACTGTGACAAACACGTATCATCACTGTGACCTACAGATGTGTATTTTTTTTGTAGTGATACATGATGATACCTAGATATTCTCATAACTATGCTCAATTCTGTCAATTGCTCAACAGTAATTTGTTCACCCACCGTAATACTTATGCTCTTGAGAGAAGCCACTAGTGAAACCTATGGCCCCCTGGTCTATTTCCCATCATATTAATCTTCCAAATAGTTATTTTTATTGCTTTCTATTTTTCTTTGCATCTTTATTATAAAAATACCAAAAATATTATCTTATCATATCTATCAGATCTCACTCTCGTAAGTGACCGTGTAGGGATTGACAACCCATTATCGTGTTGGTTGCGAGGATTTATTTGTTTGTGTAGGTGCGATGGACTCGTGCGTGGCCTCCTACTGGATTGCTACCTCGGTTCTCAAAAACTGAGGGAAATACTTACGCTGCTTTACTGCATCACCCTTTCCTCTTCAAGGGAAAACCAATGCAGTGCTCAAGACGTAGAAACCACCCGACCAGTATCCGTCATGGCGGTTCAGCTGCACTAGTCCTCGACCCAATCATCGATGGATTTCACATGACACGCGTCCTTATGGATGAAGGTAGCAGCCTCAACCTACTTGATCGGGATACAGTGCAAAAAATGGGCATCAATCCATCACGGATCAAGCCCACAAAGACTACCTTCAAAGGAGTCATACCAGGTGTCGAGGCCTGCTGCACGGGCGCAATCACGCTATAAGTTGTCTTCGGGTCTCTGGACAATTTCCGAAGTGAGGAATTAATCTTTGACATTGTCCCCTTTTGCAGCGGCTATCACGCACTGTTCGGATGAACCGCGTTCGCTCAAATCAATGCAGTGCCACACTATGCCTATCTTAAGCTCAAGATGCCCGGTCCACGCAGCATCATCACGGTCTACGGAAATACGGAACGCTCCCTCCGTACAGAGGAGCACACCGCTGCCCTAGCAGTAGGAGTACATAATGGTCTTCTCAAGCAGAACCGTAATCTGGCTGCCGAGCCCCTGGACAATGTTAAGAAGGTCCGCACTATGCTGCAACAGGACAGCTCGGCTCATCAAGAGCTCGATTAGAAATTTGGCCTCCGTCCCAGTGCCGATCAGGCAGTGACATTTGTACCACAGGTACATAATTACGCACTAGAAATCCCATGGGCATCGACGGAGGCACAGCTAGATTGTGGTCCACAGTTCTGATCGACCGATCCCAGACACACATATACTGTCAATATTTCATTTTTCCTTTTCCAGGTTTATTTTACATAGGCCTTCTTCGATGGCCTGATCACCGATCATGTCAAAGGATAAAAACACCAGGATGGCAAGAAGCACAGACGTATAGGGGAAGCTCTAGAGGTAAATTCAACAACCACTCTACCTGTTGCCAGGACCCACACGCAGCACGCCCTTGGTCATGGCATGTTAAATAGTCGGATTGCTTATCGCACTATTTGTATTAATGCGCTTTGATGCATTAACCCAATTATAATGGAAGCAGTTCGTGGCTCAAGTTTAAGGGCCCAAGATATCACCTCTGCCCTCTTTCTGTTTTCCTATAATAACTTATCTTCTAGCACCCGTACACTTTGGTACGTTTCATATTTGCCATGGGCTCCCAGGGGCCCTACAATACGGCAGCAAAGTCTGAACAATTTTTATAGTATAGTTCGTCACCCCGAATTTAGCATTATATGCATTGGCTCCGAATCATGTCTTTGGTCAATAGTTGGGTTGCCCGGCTCCTATGCTTGCTACCTTACATTCCGCTATATAGGCTAAGGTAGTAAAGGGAGAACTATGCATGATTGTGCCCTGGTTTATCCAAAGGAGCACCTCAAGATGTAAAGTCAAAACCGATCATCATGATGCAGTGAGAGCCGGTCAGCTGTTCGGAGGTTACAAATCGTTGGAGATTTTCTTCCGCGTTGCGTGAAGGATCGGCACTTCCCGATCAGACGCTTATAGCACTCTAGTTCCGAAACTAGGGGCTGCGTTAATGTTTTTATTGTCGAACTCCTATGGCTAAGTGAGAATGTTAAAGCCGAATAGTCTGGTTGCCTGGTTCGTTGCGCTAAACAACTCCTGCAAGGACCATATAATTGGATCAAGATTGTTTAGATTACATTCCGAACACCTCCGTACTACCTACGTGGGGGCAGAAGCCGACGACTGGCCAACCCTTAGATTTCATATAAACACGGCCGCACAGGAGGTAAAATTAAAAACATGACAATCATTATATTACAAACCCACCTTGTTTCACCATACAAGGCAAAGACAACACGAATGTATTCATTCAAAAATAATGCCCTGCCCACACTACACTGCTACAATGCGAGACCCCTCCAAGACATCAGAAAAATAGTGCTCGGGTGTGCGGTGCTCCTTGCCCTCGGGCGGCCCCTGGGCCAGCTCGACGGTGTTCATCTTCGCCCACCACATCTTGCAACGGGCAAAGGCCATACGAGCACCCTCAATACAGGCCGATCGCTTGACAATATCCAGCCGAGAACAGGCGTCCACCATCCGCCTCACGAGTCCGAAGTAGCTGCTGGGCATTGCTTCGGCTGGCCATAGCCGGATTATCAAATCCTTCAAGGCTAGTTCGGCCACCCTGTGCAGCTCCACCAGCTGTTTCAGCTGATCGGTGAAGGGCACGGGATGCTCTGGCGCAAGATATTGCGACCAGAATAGCTTCTCCGTGGAGCTCCCTTCTTTGGCTCGGAAGAACTCCGCGGGGTCGGACAAACTTCACGGCAAATCAGCAAAAGCCCATGGAGAACTCCCAATCCGGGTTAGTAAAAGATACTTCCTCTTTGCATATTTGCTTTGCATATTGAATGCCTTACCCGCAGCAATCTTCCTCGCCTCCCAGACCTCTTGGAGGGCGCCCTGGGCCTTGTTCTGGGCCGTCTCCACGCTCTGATGAGCCTTGGAGAGTTCGGCCTCTTTGGCCGACACGTCACACTCCAAGGTCTCACACTTTTTCACCGCGTCGTGGAGCTCTTGTTGGACCTCGTTGACCCGGGCCTTGAGCTTCTTACGGGCAGCCTACTCCTTGTGACCTTCCCTCGGCTTCGCCAGTGGCCTTTTTCAGACCTCGACCTCGGTCGTTGCTCCTATTTATATCAAGACACTTCGGTCAATATATAACATCCTACTCTTTCCGAATACTTCTTCGGTTATTACATACCATGGTTCTACTCGAGCTGCCTCTTCACCCGGCCAAGCTCCTCCTCGGCCTGCTCCAGCCTCCACTTAAGTTCGGAGACTTTGGCAGCATGTTAGGCCATGGCCAGCAGCGATGCCTGCATAATCATTCCAGACAAATTTAGTTAGTTCCCTGCAATAAAGGAATGATCCTCTGTCCGGCTTTTCTTTCCGAACACTGGACAATGTCTCAGGGGCTACTGTCTATATGGGGATTTTCTCTTTTTGCGTCGCTTACCTCAAAACCTGTCAGCAGGCTGCTGCAGGCTTCAGTTAGTCAAATCTTGGCAGACTGAACCCTTTCAATCACCGTACCCATAAGAACACGATGTTCATCCACAATGGAAGCGCCTCGCTGCGCTTCCAGCAGATCATCTGGTGCCCCTGGTTGGACAGTGGTCACCGGTGGAATAGGCATACCCCCTTCTTTCGAAGGAGGTTGCGTGCCGGATTCCGGAGCCGTATCGGTCTCCGGATTCAAGTCCGGTTGAGGGCCGAATTGAGTACGGCCTTCCTCCCTAGTCTCCCAGGGGATTGGTTCCCCCTGGTGTTCGGAGACCGGGGCTTCGCCTTCGGGCGCGGCTTGAGCCTCTCCCGGTCTGGGAAAGTCCGTTGGGAGAGCACCTCATCGTCCCATTTGGCCTTGTGAAAGTAAGCGGCTGGCGGTGTGTCGCTGGCCATCTCCTGTGGGTCCAACGAACCTCTTGATGAGGATCGCTGGGAACTGTCGTGGGCCGGACTGCAACAACATAAGTAGCCATATCAATACATTGAAATGGAGAGGCTGGACATATGGGTATACGGGAGTCATTACACTTACGAAGCAGCTTGAGGCTTGGTGTGGGGGTGTCGCTCCGGACTACCGTTGATGTCCCACACGGATTTGGCCGTGAAGGAGCCCTTCCCCTTCTTGGGCGTCCCCGCCTCCAGGCTCGTGGAGGCCGCCCTCTTCTTCCTTCCCCCATTAGGGGGAGGGTTGTTCTCCTCCTCCTCCCCCTCATCATCATCATCTTCGGCGGCGGAGGCGCGAGTCTTGTCTTCGGACGTCACGTCCGAAGCAATCTAGCGACGGGGGCCACTCCAAACCCCCTTGGCCTTCCCCTTGGCCTTCTTCGCCGGTGTTATATAGGGCGCCGGCACCAGCATCTTCGCCAGATGCGGAATGACTGGTTCTTCAGGTAGCGGAGCCGGACACTGGATCCGCTTCGCCCTGTCCATCCATTCCTGAAGAGGCAATGATAGTAAAAGTTCAGATATCCTCCTTGAAGCAAACATGTAGTGGACGCGATAGAAACTTACCTCGCTGGCAGGGTGGTTAATGTCGTGCCGACGATCTGCATCCGTGGCTAGCGGTATTTTGTCACCCTTGAAGAGCAGCTTCCAGGCATCTTCATAAGTCGTTCCGAAGAGCCTCTCCGGGGTTTGGTGCCTCCCCGGATTAAACTCCCAAAGGGGGCGTTTTCGGCTTTGGCAAGGGAGGATCCAGCGAACCAGCATCACTTGGATTACATCGACAAGTTTGACATTCTTGTCCACCATGCTTTGAACGCGCGTCTCCAGCGCTATCAGCTCGTCTGGCGAACACCAATTCGTGCTCTTCTCGACCCACGAGGTGAGTCGCATGGGAGCGCCGGACTTAAATTCGGCAGCCGCGGCCCAGTTTGTGCCGCGGGGTTCTGTGACGTAGAACCATTATTTTTGCCGTTCCTTGACAATCTCCACAAAAGTGCCTTTTGGCCAGGAGACATTGGCCAGCTTACTCACCATGGCTCTTCCGCACTCCGCGTGCTGGCCGTCCACTACCTTCGGCTTCACGTTGAAGACTTTGAGCCACAGCCCAAAGTGGGGTTGGATGCGGAGGAAGGCCTCACACACGACGATGAATGCCGAGATGTTGAGGAAAGAGTTCGGGGATAGATCATGGAAGTCTATCCCGTAATAATACATCAGCCCGCGGACGAAAGGGTGGAGTGGAAACCCTAGCCCGCGGAGGAAATGAGGGATGAGTACCACCCTCTCGTTGGGCTTCGGCGTGGGGAGGACTTGCCCCTAGTCTGGAAGACGATGGGCGATTTCCTTCGCCAAATACCCGGCCGCCCGAAGCTCGGCAATGTCTTTCTCCCTGACGGAGGAGACCATCCATTTGCCTTGACCTCCGGATCCGGACATGGTCGGATGCTTTTAGGAGATGGAGAAAGATGGGGACTTGGGCACTGGAGCTCAAGGATGGAAGGGAAGAGGAAGGGGAAGGCGTGAGTTGACAAGGGTGAATTCTTATCCCCTTATGAAGGGTCGCGAATATCAAGCGCCTCCCCACTCGTCTTAAAACTTGCCTGTTCCCAAGGGCTATGTAAACAACACGGTTCGGTTACCCATACCCGTATTGATGAGAATCCCACAATAAGGGGACACGATCTCTACTTCGACAAGACATACCAATGGCAACCACTGTCTTTTTCAAAACCGGCGGATCTCGGGTAGGGGGTCACGAACTGTGCGTCTAAGGCGGATGGTAACATGAGGAGGGGGACACAATGTTTACGCAGGTTCGGGCCCTCTTGATGGAGGTAATACCCTTCTTCCTGCTTGATTGATCTTAATGATATGAGTATTACAAGAGTTGATCTACCACGAGATCGTAGAGGCTAAACCCTAGAAGCTAGCCTATGGTATGATTGTTGTTGTCCTACGGACTAAACCCTCCGGTTTATATAGACACCGGAGGGGGCTAGGGTTACACAGAGTCGGTCACAAGGGAGGAGATCTACATATCCGTATTGCCAAGCTTGCCTTCCACGCCAAGGAGAGTCCCATCCGGACACGGGACGAAGTCTTCAATCTTGTATCTTCATAGTCCAACAGTCAGGCCAAAGGATATAGTCCGCTGTCACAGGACCCCTAATCCAGACTCCTCAAGAGCCTCGAACAGGCTTCAATGACGATGAGTCCGGCGTGCAGATTTGTCTTCGGCATTGCAAGGCAGGTTCTTCCTCCGAATACTCCATAGAAGATCTTGAACACAAGGATAGTGTACGGCTCTGCAAAACAAGTTCCACATGCCACCGTAGAGGGAATAATATTTCCACCAATCTAATCTGCTGACGACTTTCCATAACGTGACATCACACCACGGCCTGATCCTTATTCGAACCGTTTTTCTCAATCAGCCTGCCACTGCACGTCTTGCAAGGCGATTCTATTGGCACATCTCGTCGAAACAAAGATCGTGTCCCCCTTATTACGGGATTCTCGATAACACGGATGTGGGTAACCAAATCGTGCCCGTTTGTATGACTCCTCGATTTTAGGAAAGTCCCAAACGGCCACGAGGAGGATGCTTGATATTCACCTTCTTTATAAAGAGGCCAAGGCCTGTCCTTTTTCTTCTCGCACTCAATTGAATCCCCCCCCCCCCACCTCGATTTCCAACACCCAAGGATCAGGTTAGGCGCTTCGGTCCTTCAACCATGTCCGGATCCAACCTTGAAGGTCGGTGCATGCCCTCCTCTGTCACAGAGGAAGACATCAAGAAGCTAAGAGAGGCTATGTATTTGACTGGCAAAATCTCGCACAGGCTGCCTGCTCGAGGCCAGGTCATTCCCACTCCCGAACCCGGCGAGAGCGTTGTATTCATCTCTCACTTCCTCCGAGGGCTAGGCCTTGCTCTGGATCCCTTTGTTAGAGGGCTCATGTTCTATTATGGGCTGGATTTCCATGACCTGGCCCCGGATTCCATCCTTCACATCTCGTCATTCATCGTCGTGTGTGAGGCCTTCCCCCGCATTACACCACACTTCGGTCTGTGGCTCAAAACTTTCAATGTGAAGCTGAAGATGATTGAGGGGCGACACGCAAAGTGCGGAGGTGCCGTAATAAGAAAAGGTGCCGATGTTCCATGGCCAAAGGGTTCCTTCCCGGAGGTGTCCAGTTTATGGCAATGGGAGTGGTTTTATATCACAGCTCCCCGGGGTACCAAGTGGGTGGCCGCCCCTGCCTTTTGCTCGGGCCCCCACCACAACTGGCGTCATGGATCAACAAGGGGCTGGACTGGGGGCCAGCAAATGATGTGCCGATGTTGCAGAGTCGCATCCGAGATCTCCTCGAGAGAGATGTCGGCCTGGTCAAGGTAATGCAAATCATGCTAGTTCGTCGAGTCCCGCCTTGCAAACGTCGACCCCTCCGTATGTGGGAGTTCAACCCGGAAGGACCGCGAGCTATTCAGCATTTCGTCAGCATGACGCTCGAAGAGATGTATAAATTGTTCTTCGGACCACAAAGAAGGTGTCCGGACATCACCGAGGATGCGGGTCTGAGCTGCAATCGTCCAGATACCCAAGTAAGTAATCCCGTGGCCGAATACGCTGTCTTTTTATTTATCATAATATCATTCTGAAAAGTCGCTCTTTGACCAGGACTGGGTAACAAAGGCGAAGATGATCAGGTGTTCGGCCCCCCTTCCCGAAGGCTCGGCCAGACACAGATTACTAGCTGAATGCTGAGTCGGCGCTTTATCAGCGCCTCGTGGGAAGGTAAAGGGGGGAATAAAGTGGTTGAAAGCGGGCCTCACTCATTATTCATCCAAACTGGGGGAATTAGCGCCACCGCGAAGGAGGATAACCGGGGAGAAGAATCTGAAATTCCCTCTCCCCAGGGAAGGAAGAGGACCACCTCTGAAGACTTGGAAACAATGGTTTCCAAACGAGGGAAGAAATCTTTGCCAGAGGGTCTTGCCCCGGAGGGTACCCTTGCCGCACAGTGTCCGCAAGGGGATCAGCCCTCCACCGAGTTGTAAGTAAATAAAAAGTACTTAATAGTAAAAATATCCTGCTTTACCTTTCAGGACAATAACCGAAGCGTATATCTTGTAGTTCGGATCGTAGCCCTTCTCGACAGAATTCGTCTTCGGGGGATCTTATTTTGTAGATGATGGAGAGCGAAACACCTCCCCATGCCTCCCCGCCTCATGAGGCGAGCGACCCTGAGGTGTCGTCACGGAGGATTTCTCCTGATCCGCCGAGGCCAGAGGGTAATTCTTCGGCCACCCGAAGTCCGGAGTATTCGGCTCCTAAGAAGAGCAACAGAAAGTGTCCGAGACCGTCCGGTGCGTGACCCGACGCACTAAATGATCTTCTGGAGCAAGCGGCTATCTCAGAAGCGCATCGTACGCTAATGAGTACGGTTGTTCAGAGGATTTCATCCACTGAAAGCGGGCTGCATGAAGCTTTTATGAGCCTGCTGAGAGGCTTTGAGGTACGCAAAGTAGTATATGTTTTTTATGGTACCGCAGACGCTAAGTGTGCCATATGCAGATAGTAGCCCCTGAGACTCTGGTTGCTGAAAATTACGGCAAAAAGAGGATCATAGTCCCAGGTAATAATCATGCCGCCTTCATGTGTAGGTGGCGGAAGGTTCGGTGGCTAGCCGGACTGGTGAGTTTGCCGAGCTGAAGCAGCAACTTGATGCGGCAGATGCCGACATCGTGCTTGTCAACAAGCGGCTCGACGAGGCACAGGGTATGTGATTTCTTTGGTGATCAACACATAATAAGAGGAGCATGATGCTAGTATTTTTAATATGTTGTGACTGCAGATGGAGCTGCCGCCATGGAGACCCTTCAGGCGGAACTTGCCCGAGCCAAGGAACAAGCTAGGAATAGTGATGCGGCTGCTCTGAAGGCGGTCGAAGAGCTGAAAGCCGAACCGGCTGCGCATTGCCAAAGCAAGGAAAAAAAAGCCAAGATGGCCGTTGAGTTGAAAGATGCCGCCGACCGTTACCAGCTTCCTGAAAAAGAAAGCCGAGCGAAGGCCACGCACCTGGAGAAGGCCATGGTAGCAGCCAAGGAAGCCCGCTCTAAAATCAGTGCAGTGAAGGAGGAGCTGCGTCAAGCTGGAGATATCGCGGCTGGGAAGCCCTTTTGGTTGCGGACGAAGTTCGGAGATCCGGCATGCCCTCTTGATCAACTATGGAGTTCTGCAGACGCATACGTGGATTTGGCAGCCAGTCTTTGATGCGGCCGAGTACTTCAAGGATCAAAAAGATCGGGAAGTGGAAAAGTTGTTCTGGTCACAGTTCAATGTTCCAGTGCGTCCGCTACTGTTGAATGAGCGAATGGCCGAGTGGGCCGAGCTCCATGGGTTGTCCGGGCTTGCCATGAGGTCTGTTGTGTATCATCTGTGGACGGAAGGGCCAAGGCTGAATAGTTATTTTTGTTTGGTGCAACAGTTCCTTGGTATTGTGCCACACATCGACGCTATGAAGAGGTCGGCGTGCATAGAGGGTGTGCGGATGGCGCTTGCCCGTGTCAATACATACTAGGCAGAGATGGAGGCCACCGCTATTGCAACCCAGAGTTCGGCCGTGGGCCAAGTATCAGCGGAGCACTACTTCGAAGAAGTCCTTGAAGGCGCTCATTCAATAGAACCTCAGTGCTCGAAAAATATTATGTTCTAGTGACATGTATTCCCATTGTAAAAACATTGTTTTATTGTATTATAAAGGCTGTGTTTATACTTTTTCCTGAAAGTATTATGATGCCTCCTGTGCGGCCGTTTATGTATATATGTATATAACCGGAAAGTTTGCAGTCGTCGGCTTCAGCCCCCATGCATATAATGCGGGGGTGTTCGCCAAAAAAACGTGTATTCACACTTGATCCAACGTCTTGGTCCATTAAGGAGGTGGTAGCGCAGCGAACGAGGCAATTGGACTATATTGCTTTTACACTTTCACTTTGCCATAGGAGTTTGACTGTGGGACTACTATATAGCCCCTGGTACCTCGGCGCTCGTCCGAATACGGGGCGCGTATGTACATGACCGGGAAATGGCCCTTCGTTAATGTGGAGGAATCCGAAGATTCCGCTAAGTCATCGAGTGGTTGACCAGTCTCGCGCTTTATCATGGCAGTCAGTTTTCGGCTTTCTCTACTCAGGTGCTCATCCGGATGAACCAGGGCACAATCACAGTAGTTTTCCCAGTGCCACCTTAGCCAATAGAGCGGAACGTAAGGTAGCAAAACACAGGAGCCGAGCAAACCCAACATTTGAGCAAAGACATGAT
The DNA here is from genome assembly GCA_021605145.1 of Aegilops bicornis. Lineage (NCBI taxonomy): Eukaryota > Viridiplantae > Streptophyta > Magnoliopsida > Poales > Poaceae > Aegilops > Aegilops bicornis. Next base: position 131,486,302 of record CM038673.1, on the reverse strand, counting down.
TCGGAGCTGATGCATATAAGGCCAAACTCGCGACGCCGAACACTCCCTAAGGTATTCGGTCTTTATAACATATGCTGGGCTGAGCGATGCCCTTGATAATGAACCCCGAGTGTCCAGGTACGTGCGATGCTCTGATGTGGAAAAATGCCAATAATGGCGGCATCCTTCTTGGTTATACTAAGTATCCGGACGATGTGAACAACAAGAGACAGTAAAAAAAGGTTTACGCAGGGTCTTAATCTAAAAAGAAACCTTTGAGCGGGTCCCGGCTGCACGTCTGCGCATGTGTCTTCGTTGTGCCGTATCCTGGACGGGTATGGTATGATTGTCATCTGTAAAAGAGAAGAACTTAGGTGAAAGTTGTTGTGCCAAAAAATTGGTTATTCTCAATAAACCATTAAAATTCAAGATAAGTCTAGTTGAGCCGAACCAGCCCTGATTACACGCGGGAAGCCCCTGGTGCCGTCTATGGGGGTATAACCATCAAACAAATCTTGGGTTTATCTAAGCTATTATAGCTAGTAATGTGCCGGACACGTCTAGCCGTGTCCGCCGTCTTGACGACCGATCCTTGATTCTGGTTGGAGGGGCCATTTAGTGTTCGACTATTAAAGTTGTCACACATTCTTCCACTCGTAAGGAACATTCAATGTTTCCGCTAATGGTGATGATGCCACATGGACCGGGCATCTTAAGCTTGAGAGAAGCGTAATGCGGTACTACATTAAAACGAGCGAAAGCCGCTCTTCCGAGTAGTGCTTGGTAGCCACTTCGAAATGGAGCGATGTTGAAGGTTAACTTTTCGCTTCGGAAGTTGTTGGGAGAACTGAATACAACCTCTAGTAATAGAGAGCCCGTGCAGCGGGCCTCTGGTCCTAGTATTTCTCCCTTGAAGGTAATATTATTGTGGCTTATTTTTGTCGGGTCTATCCCCATTTTGCGGACTGTGTCCTGATATATAAGATCTAGACTACTGCCTCCGTCCATATGGACTCATGTGAGATGGTATCCATTTATTATTCGGTCGAACACCAAGGCAGCCAGTCCTTCAAGACGGATGCTTGTCGGGTGATCCCTGCGATCAAAAGTGATCGGGTAGGCCTACCAGGGGTTGAACTTAGGGGTGACGGGCTCTACGGCGCGTGTGTCTCGGGGTGCATGTTTGCTTCTCCTCTTCGTCACGTGGATGATGTTTACTGTTTTAACCTCTGATGGGAATTTTTTTGTCCCCCGGTGCTTGGCTACCAAGGTTCGTCCTCGTCTTCACATGGTGTCTCCCTCCCCTTGTGTTTGGCGTTTAACTTACCGGCCTGCTTGAAGACCCAGCATTCCCTGTGGGTGTGATCTGCAGGTTTATCGGGGGTGCCATGAATCTGACATAGTTTGTCTAGAATCTTGTTTAGGCTGGACGGTCCATCTCTGCTGCCTTTGAAAGGCTTTTTTCACGACTGACCGAGAGCCCCTGAATCCGGCGTTTACCGCCGTGCTATCTGGGCTGTCTTCTTTATTTCGACGCTTGCTTTTACTGCGTCGTGGTTTTCCATTGCCATCCCTGACTTCGGATGTGCCTGGGTCGCTGGTGCTACTACGGGCTAGCCAGCTATCTTCGCCCGCGCAAAAGCGGGTCATGAGGCTTGTCAGGGCTGCCGTTGTACTCGGTTTTTCTTGGTCGAGGTGTCTGGCGAGCCATTCGTCTTGGACGATGTGCTTGAAAGCTGCTAAGGCTTCTGCATCCGGGCAGTCGACGATTTGGTTCTTCTTAGTGAGAAACCTGTTCTAAAGCTTTCGGGCTGACTCTTCGGGCTGTTGGATTATATGAATTAAATCGTCTGCATCCGGAGGTCGGACATAGGTCCCCTGAAAATTAGCCCGGAAAGCATCCTCGAGCTCCTCCCAACTTCCAATTGAGTTTTCGGGGAGGCTTTTCAGCCACTGCCGAGTTGTTCCTTTAAGCTTGAGGGGCAAGTACTTGATGGTGTGGAGATCGTCTCCTCGAGTCATATGGATATGGAGGATAAAGTCCTCAATCCAGACCCCAGGGTCTGTAGTCCCGTCGTACGCCTCTATGGTCACTGGTTTGAATCCTTCTAGAAATTTGTGGTCCAGCACCTTATCGGTGACACATAGGGGGTGTGAGGCACCCCTGTATTTGATTGTATCATGGCGTTCGGACGGTTGTAGTATTCGTTTTTGATTTTGTGCCGGAGTGCGCTTCCTAGATCCATAGATGGATCTGGTCGCGCCGGTCTTCTGATGCAAGTCGTCATGTGAAGCGTGTGCTGACTTATGTGTGGCCTTGTTAGCCGCTCTATCGCGGCCACAAGGTGGTTGATCCGACCGGTTGGCCGTTTTGTTTTTCGGTTGTGTTGGCTCTAAGGCCTCATTGTCGAATTCGGGCAATAGCTTGCGCTTTGGATATCACTTTGTGTGGTAACTTCCACCATACTTTTCTATGTTGTCGAGCACTTTGTTCCATCTATTGTTGAGCGTATTCTGCGCGGCCTTAAGCCTTTGCTTCTGCTTCTTCAGACTCCTCGCGATGGCAATAAGCCTTCTGCGGAGGTTCTCTTGTTCCAAGTGCCTTTCCGGGATGATGTGTGCATCTTCGTCTGGACTGTTTTCCTCTCCGGAGGGAGGTTGATGAGCTTTATCCTCGGTGTCGCCGTGTTCGGACAGCGGATCCGTACTATGTTCGCCGTCTGCTGGTTCATCCTGCTCTGCCGCTGGGTCAATGTGGTCGTCGTTTTCTCTGGAGTCGAATGGGGTGTTATTTTCTCTTTCGTTGTTATCGCTGTTTCTGCCGAGGCGGGATTTAGAGCGGCGCCTACACCGACACTTTGTTTGCTTCTCGATGGAGTTGTTCTTCGCTGCTTCCTTCCATTCCTCGTCATTGCTTTCTTTGGGTGTATCCACCATGTATATGTCATGGGATGACGTGGTTGTCCAGCGCGCTGTGGGCGATGGTTCCTGTTCTTCTCCTGCATCATTGTCCATGCCGTCGATGTCTTCGGAGTCTTAATTGAGCATGTCGGTTAAATTGTCGATAGTGGCTACTAAGTGGGTGGTGGGTGGGCAGCGAATTTCTTCGTCATCCGCATCCCATTCTAGCCGGACATAGTTCATCCAAGGTTCTCCTGACAAGGAGAGAGACCTTAACGAATTCAGCACGTCACTGAAAGGCGAGTGCTGAAAGATATCCGCGGAGGTAAACTCCATGATCGGCGCCCAGTCGGATTCGGTAGGCACGGGCGCAGGCGGCTCGGAGTCCGTGGCCGGAGATGAATCCAGTGGTTCGGCAACACGGCTCTCGTAAGGGGTGAAGTCAGTATTCGGCTCTATCGCCACTGAGAGTGCGGCCTCCATGGCAGGGTCTATCCACCCGTCCTCGGGTGGAGCAATTTGCTCTGGATTGAGGGCCGGGGTAGTTGCAGGTGTGATCTCCCGAACACTGTCCGACGGCAATGCTAGATCATGCTTGTCGTGATAGTGCGGCGCACCTGGCATGGGCTCGAATCCGTCAAACATCAAGTCTCCGCGGGTGTTGGCAGCGTAGTTCAAGTTTCCGAATCTGACCTGACGGCCAGGGGTGTAACTTTCGATCTGCTCCAGATGGCCAAGCGAATTGGCCCGCAGTACGAAGCTGCCGAATACGAAAATCTGACTGGGGAGGAAAACCTCATCCTGGATTGCATCGTTGCCGATGATTGAAGGAGTCATCAAGCCTTACGGTGACGACACAGTGGAACTCTCAATGAAAGCACCAACGTCAGTGTCAAAACTGGTGGATCTCGGGTAGGGGGTCCCGAACTGTGCGTCTAAGGCGAATGGTAACAGGAGACGCGGGACACGATGTTTACCCAGGTTCGGGCCCTCTGATGGAGGTAAAACCCTATTTCCTGCTTGATTGATATTGATGATATGAGTATTACAATATTTGATCTACCACGAGATCGTAGAGGCTAAACCCTAGAAGCTATCCTATGGTATGAGATCTACATATCCGTATTGCCAAGCTTGCCTTCCACGCCAAGGAGTGTCCCATCTGGACACGGGACGAAGTCTGCAATATTGTATCTTCATAGTCCAATAGTCCGGCCAAAGGATATAGTCCGGCTGTCCGGAGAACCCCTAATCCAGGACTCCCTCAACCGCATCTCGAAACGTGGAACGGCAGACACAAAATGGTTCGAAATTATGACCGGGTGGACGTGATGTCACATTGTAAAAAGTGGTCAGCGGATTGGATTCGTGTGTGTGTGACAGGTCCAGATACAATCATCGCGTCTGGAGACTATCTTGGAGTTTGGAAAGAAGGGAACCCGCCTTGCAATGCCGAAGACAAATCTGCGCGCCGCATTCCTCGTCATTGAAGCCAGGTTCAGAGGCTACTCAGGGAGTCCTGGACTAAGGGGTCCTCGGACGTCCGGCCTGTTAGCTATGGGCCGGACTGATGGGTTGTGAAGATACGAAGACCGAAGACTGCACCAATGTCCGGATGGGACTCTCCTTGGCGTGGAAGGCAAGCTTGGCGATTGGATATGTATAATCATTCCTTTGTAACCGATCCTATGTAACCCTAGATCCTCCCGGTGTCTATATAAACCGGAGGACTTAGTCCGGAAAGGACACATACTCATTACCACAGTCATACAGGCTAGACTTCTAGGGTTTAGCTATTACGATTTCGTGGTAGATCAACTCTTGTAATACTCATATTCATCAAGATCAATCAAGCAGGAAGTTGGGTATTGCCTCCATAGAGAGGGCCCGAACCTGGGTAAACATCTTGTCCCCTGTCTCCTGTTACCATCGACCTTAGACGCACAGTTCGGGACCCCCTACCTGAGATCCGCCGGTTTTGACACCGACAATGGGACATAGAGAGAGAGAGAGATAGAGAGGAGAGAGAGAGGGAGGGAGAGGGGTAGATTGCTGGATGGGTGATGGAGTTGCTTCTCGAAGATTGTGGGAGAGGCCTACTAGACAAACTGAGGGTGAAACTGCAATATTATAAATAAGAGTGGGGATGTGTTTCTGTATGTGCCTGTGCGTGATAGATCTGTCGGGACGCATCCATGAATGATGAATGGGAACCATGTGTTTGGTAAGCAAACCTAGCTAGATTGGTAGATCAATTGTTGTTTGTCGGAGGAAAGGAGAGACAAAATTAATGAGGTAGATCGATCGACGTGTGGGAAAAAATGAGTTATAAGGACCTAGCTAGCTATATGTATAGCGGGAGATCGGTCGGTGTACGTCCATTTGTTAGAGGCAAATAAGGCCCGGCGAGACGGATAGACTGTTAGGACCCCGATTCCAAGTCACATGGATCTAGCTAGTAACACCTCATATCACTTTGCGGCCTCACGCACGGTATTCCCACGGGTGTCGCCTTACCATGGCCCGGGACCGTTTGCGCCTTTTGGCTCACGTATATAGTAGTGTCGCTAGCATCCATATGACAGAGAACCCGGGCCGACATGGCTAGTCATGAACCCAAAGCGGCACTAACCCATGGGGACAGGCATACATGAATCAACTTCGAGCATGTCGGTCAGCAGCGTGTGAATCCGGCCTGTAGCACTGGGCTAACAGGACTCCAGGAACCCGGGCTGTAGCAGGCTAGGCAGGACTCCGGATGTCACCGCATGACATTTCCCCGAAGGGACAGACACAAGAACGAAGTGAAACACATGCCGGCCAGTCAAGCGTCCTGAGCAGTAGTGCTGGGCTAGCAGGACTCCGGTGAACCGGGCTGTAGCGGACTACTATGGCTCAAGGAAGCACTAGACTAAATTTCCCCATAAGAGAGGCTACCAAGGATAAACAACTGGATTGTCGGATCCCACACATACCAAGCATTTCAAACATACACACAATATGCTCGATATGTGTAAATACAACATGGCGTCGCAACATAACTCTACGAATCAAGTATTTATTCATTAGGCTCCGAGGAGCGAGATATTACAAACATGGGTCTCATGACCCAACATTCAGAGCATACAAGCCAAAGCACAAGCGGAAGTGTCGGGGGTTGGGTGCGACATATGCCAAAGGATGGCTTATCATGGAGGGGGCGAGTAGAACGTCGCCGGTGCTTGGAAACGGGATGAGGCGAAGACATGCACGCCGGCGAATCTTACCCAATTTCAGGGCTCTCCGAGGAGATAACACCCCTACTGCTGCTCTGCGGGGTCTCCGCGTGATCACTATGGCAAAGTGGGTACAAGGTTGCTCCTTGAGCTGTTCGGGGTGAGGAAGGAGAAGGGCACGGCTAGCTCTTCTCTTCCCTCTATGTGTGTCTAAAACTCTTGGGATCCAACCCTTTGCATGGGTGCCCCGGGGGGTTTATATAGGCCTACCCCCCGGGGGTACAATGGTAATCCGGCTGGGCGCAGGTCCAAGCCGTCAGTCTCTTAAGTCGTCGTCTTCTCCGCTGACTCCTGGGGCCCGCCGACTAGCGGGCCCTGCCGACGATCTAGCATGGGGCCGACAGCCCTTGTCCGCCGCGGGCGGGTCTTGCCGGCTGCAGTTCAGCCAGTCGCTTCTAATGACGCCGAAGCTTGTCATGGGGTCATAACAAGATCTTGCTGCTGGCGGGCAATCATCGCATTGCCATTCCCTGTCTTAATGCGGTTAATGGCGCTTGGAGCCCGTGGGAGGGGCCGGCCGACTCTCGGAGGTCGACTCCAGTGGGTCCGTCTTTGGGGCGCTCTCGCCGTCTTCTGCACTCCCGCCGACAGGCGGGTCCCGCCATCTTCGGGTCATACAGACATGCCATCGTGGGTACAGGAATCTGCCACGGGCTGGCGTCGAGGCAGTGTGGCTACTGATGCAGCGCCAGCGGAGATCTCCGTTGGTACGGCATACCAACCATGCCAGCTTTTTATGAGCGGGGCAGGGACGGGCCGCAAGGCGGCTTTATCCTGTCCCGCTCATGGTCGCTCAGGCAGGAGGTGGATGGAGTCGCGGGCCGACTCTATGTAGCCGGCTTCATCGAAGGTCGCTAGTCTTGGAGTCGGCTTGTCTTGAGGCCGTCTCTGGGACTCAGCTGGGAGGGGCAGTTGGCGACTCCGTCTCCGACTCTCAGAAGGCGGCTCGTCGTCTTGGGTTCTTGAGGGGCGCAGTCTGCCCCGATATTTTGAAAGGTCCTGGGGCTCGGGTTTGCCTACCCATGGCCCATTACTCCGACAGTAGTCCCCGAAGCTGGTGAGGCGCCGAGGGCGACACGTCGAGGAGCCTCAACAGTTTCGTCCCTTTAGTGGAATAATCTGGGCTTGGTCTTGCCGTCTTTATCTTGAGCCGACTAGCTGGAGTCGGCCTTGCAGGAGGCCGTCTTGCTCCTCTGAGGTTTCGAAGGTCGCGGCGGGGTCCGAGCGGCGTGCCTGACAAGCTTCCAGGCAGCTGCCCGTTGTGGGCCCGCCAGGTGACGCCACGCGGCAGGGCCAGTCTGCCAGCCCGCCGACCAGACTAGGCGAACGCGTCGGCGGGGCCCGCCACTACCGCGCCTCGGCGCCTGGCCGGATCCGGCTGCGGCCGTGCGGCGGTTGGGCTCACGCCGTTATCGCACGCGATAACGTCGTGGGTTAAATCGTGGGGGCGTGGGGACGTGGGCGCAGTTAATCCCACGCCCGCCCCCTCGGCTTCTTAGCCTAGGCGCCTATAAGTAGGCGGGGGGAGGGGGGCAGCGACGCACGCGCACCCACTCTTCCCCGCTCCCTCTCGCTCCTTGCTTCGTATCCTTTCTTGATTCATCTTCTTCCTCGCTCCGCCGCGCCGAACCTCGCTGTGCCGGGGAGATGAGCTCTTCCTCCGCCGCGGCGCCTCCCACCGCGCGCTCCGGCGTGTGGGATGGCTCCATCATCGACGACGACATTATCGAGTTTCTTCGCCAAACGTGCCGCATCCCCGGCAGCCACCTAGTGCGGACCCGCGCCGCGCCGGAGGGCGAAATCACGCCGGCGCCGGAGGAGGGAGAGCGGGTCAATTTCCGTTTGCACCTCATGTGCGGGCTAGGGCTGCCGGCGAGCGGCTTCTTCCGCGCGTTCTTGGAGTTCATCGGGCTCCAGCTGCGCCACCTCACCCCCAAAACGGTGGTGCTGCTGGCCGCCTTCGCATCCTTATGCGAGGGCTTTCTTGGCGTTCTCCCCACCATCGAGCTGTGGGGGGAATTCTTCCAAGCCAAGCTCGGGACCCATGTCGCTCGCGTGCCGGCTCTGCAGCGCGGCACGTTCATCGCCATGAGGAGGCCGGTGCCAGAGAACCCTTTTCCTGCCATCCCCCTCATCAAGTCGGTGAAGATGTGGCAGCGCACATACTTCTACGTCAAGAACGTCGCCACCGAGGGCGACTGGGTCAACTTGCCGCCTTACGTGGCCGGCGAGTTGGCGGGGCGACCTCCCAGCTGGTCCCATCGGGCCCGGACGCTGACTCCCGCAGGCAAGGCCGCCATCGCACGACTCCGCGTGATGACGCAGTCGGAGGGCCTGACTGGGACGGACTTGCTGGCCGCCTTCATGGCGCGCCGAGTACTTCCTCTTCAAGGCCGACCTCATCTGATCTGCCAGATGAGCGGCCGCTGACCCCAGCCGTGTGCTCAAAGACATGCCCCACGCGGAGGTGGTGGACATGGTGAACTTCTTGGCGAACTGCGGCCTCACGGAGGAATGGCAGTTCGGCAAGGAGCCATACTCGCGCGCCAACCCCCTGCCATTGGTAAGTCGTCTCTTGCTTCTTTGTTTCGTTCTTCAGCCGAATCCGGCTCTAATTTTCCTTGGTCTTCTCCGATTCAGAATCCCCTCATGCAGCCCTCGGCCGGCGCCGCGGGGCCGGCTCATGAATTCGTCCCCGACCGGGCGGAGAGTGACGCCGACGACCCCGACTTGGGCGTGGCGGCGATGGAGACCGACGCCGAGGGAGGAGGAGGGGCCGACGACTTCAGGCCTTCGGCCACCTTCGCCGACTGGCCTGACGACGACGGCGAGAAGGAAGTCGTCCCCCGCCGCCAGCAGAAAGCCGGCCATCCAGGCGCGAGCTCCTCCGCCGCCTTGGGTGGTCGAGGCGGCGCGAAGAAGCGCCGGGCCGGGCCGAGTCTGCCAGGCGGCCGGGCCAAGAAATTCAGGGGAACGGCCGCCGCGACTCAGCGCGAAGAGGCGGTCGCGAAGGCTAACCGCTTCCGCAAGGAAGTGAAGAAGCCACCGCTGGTCTCCGCGTAAGTACTTTTTATTTTGTCTTGTTTTCTTCTGGTCCGTCTTGTCCAAGTCTTCATATGTCTCTTTCTCATCAGGGCTCCCCTCACCCTGGAGAGGGTCGCCGCCGCCTCCGTCATGGGGTCGGCGGAGACGTCCACCAACAGTCGGCGGGTTGACCCTGCGGCCGCCCTCCGGGAGGCAACGGAGCGGAATGCGCAGGAGAAGCGCGACGAGAAGGAAGCCGCCCGTCTGGAGAAGGCGGATGCTGAGAAGGCAGCGGCTTCCGCCCAGAAGAATCTGGAGGAGGTCGAAGCCGCCGCTGCAGCCAAGAGGCGAGCCGAGGAGGCCGCGCGCCTCTAGTCGGCGCTGTTCGTCACCCCGTTGAGCTCTGTGCCACCGCCGCCCGAGTTCACGGGGCAGTCGAAGGGAGTCGGCGGTGAGGTCCCCGTCGCAGAGAGGGGAGGCGGCGAGGTCTCCCTACCGGGCACGGCCGCGCCACCTCCGCCGCCTCCACCGTAGTCCGAGAGCTCGCGAGGCAAGCAGCCGGCGGACCCGCCTGTGCCATCGACCGACGACTAGGCCGTGGCGCAGCAGCTTCTTCAGGTCGCCTCACCAGCGCTACGCCGTCTTGAGAAGGCGACTTCGGCGCCGCGCCCCTTTGAGACCGGCGCCGCCAGCTCGGCCATTCCTGACGCCGAGGCGACAAGCGCCGCGCCCATTGGGTGGGTGCAAGGAGGCGGCACGGGCCCGCTGAACACGGCGCTTCCGACGCCCGTGCGGTTGCGAGCTGAGGGCGACGCCATCCGAACCTCACCAAGGCGCACTGGCGTCGCGATCCGCCGTCTTGGTATGTTTCTTTTCGAACTTTTTCTTGCTCTTCTTCGTGAAGCGCCAAGCACCCACTGGGTGTAGTCCCCGAGTTTCGGGCCGGCTGCTGAGCAGGCGGCTCGGAACTCTATTTGCTTACTTCCAAGTTTTTACCTTTGTCTGGAATTCTTGTCGCAGGAATATCACAACCTCCGCGCTACTGCCTTCAACCGCAACGTTGAGGAGCTGAGCAAGCGGACTGCCGACTTGGCGAGGAGCCGAGGTGAGTTTTCTTCTTCAAGGCGCGCTATTGGCGCAAGCTGGCTGTAGTCCCCGAGATTCGGGCCGACTGCTGCGCAGTCGGGCCGGATCTTCCTGGCGACCTTCTTAGCTAACGACTTCGCGTCCTTCTTCTTTTTATTTTTCAGAGTCCAACGCCGCTCTTCGGGGGCAATGGGTATGGCCGACGTTGCTTTGCGTGCCAAAGAGGAGGAGTGCGGCAAGCTCGCCGCAGAGCGCGACCTGCTAGCTATGCAGCTGGCGGAGCAGAGGGAGCTGCTCAAGGCGGCGCAGGCTGAGGCGGAGAAGAAAGAGGCCGCTCTCTGGCGAATTTGAGAGCGGCGCTCCTCCGGACCGACAGGAAGCGCTAGCGACCTCCGGCTTCCACGAAATCGAGGATATCGTCGATGGTGAGTTCACTTTTACTTTTTTCTTTTGGGTCGCCGACTATGGTCTGGCCGACTCCTGTTTTTCTGACTTGCTTCTTCTGCTTCTTGGCAGACTTCTTCCCCGGTCATACGCAGGCGGCCAATCAAGCCATCGAGGCTGATCGCGAGGCGCGAAGGGCGGGTGGTGCTGAGATCGCAGCCAACGCCCCCCGGACCCTTGACGAGCAGCTCCTGAGCATTGAGGCTCGTCTGCGGCTGGCCCATCGGATGTTGCGCCGTCTTCAGCGTGTCGGCGCCCAGGCGATCGCTGCTATGTGGCCGAACATGCCGATTCTGCGCACTCCCAGCCGGAACGCCGACTGGCTGGAGATCGCGGTTGGCCGTCTTGAGGCCTGGAAGGGTTCCGCGGCTCGGGCTGGAGCTCGCCGAGCCCTGGAGTTCGTCAAAGTGTGCTATCCAGGGCTGGATCTGGACCGGCTGGCCGCGTTCCGGTCAAAGGCCTCGTCGAGCGTGCAGCAGCGATCGCCGACTACACGGACACCAGCGTCTTCGTCCCTGAGCGGCTGAAGACGGTGGGGAGGCACCGCCGGAGTGGTTCGGGATGAACCCGGACTACGACGAGGACTCGGCGGAGGTGATCGACTCCAGCGCCGAGGATGAAGACCAGGCGGAGGACGGAGACGGCATGGAGGTGCCAGAAGACGGAGCGGGCGACCAGCCTTAGCTCGACCGTGCCTTCAGCAACGAGCTGCGCCCGTCTGGGCCGGCTGCCGCCGGAGACGATCAAGCCGAGACCGCCCAGCCGGCCGCCCCGGCGCCTGACACCGCCGCCGCCTCCGGCCTTCCAACCCCATCCGCTCCTTCTTAGGCCGCTGCCTTGCCTTTATTTTATCTGTTTGCTAGTCTTTTTAAAAGAACTTGTTAATTTGCACAATTCCACCCGCGGGGTGTATTCTCGAACCTCTGTCTCAAGATCCGCCAAGGGCCTAAGCTTGTGTAAATATTATTCTAATTTTATCTTTCCTTGCTTATTGCTCTTGTGTCTTTTTCCTTTGTCGCCTTCCCTTAGATGCCGCCTTGCCCATCGGGCGGCCGCTCTATGATCGCCGTCTAGGTCAAGTGCTTGGCTACTTTTGAGAAGGCAAGTACTTGGCCATTTTTTAGAGTCGTTAAGCAAGTTGGGTAGAAAGCGGCAAGCCGGCTACTTAGGAGTCGGTTTTACGAAACGGGCTGGAAGCCGATTTAAACTATGTTTATGCTTTGGGTCCTTAGCCATTTTTTCGTGGGTGCCTGTTCTTCCTTACTCCTCGCCCACCAAAATAGCCGCTCCATGAGCTGCGGGCTTCTGGCGGGGAGATGGCTTAGGCACCGCACGTTACTTGTCTGACTGCAGGAAGCATTTCATAGCCAAAAAGCGGCGAGTCCCCGAGCCGACTAGTCGAGCCCAGTGCCAAATAGCATAACAAAGAGTAACATACTCAAAGGCATAATTCTTATCATACAAATAACAAAAGAGGGCAGTCCCCGAGCTCGTCTCGCGAGTCCCCGGGTCTTGGTACTTTAAACACAAAGGGTAGCGTGGTACATACAACATCAACTGTAAAATCTTCGGAGGAGATTCGCATTCCATGGCCGCTCCGTCTCTTTGCCGGAGTCGTCCCTCTTGCGTGCTCGGGGCTTCTGAGCGTCGATCAGGTAGTAGGAGTCGTTGCCCAACACTTTGCTGATGATGAATGGGCCTTCCCAAGGCACCGACAGCTTGTGCTGGCCGGTTGTTCGCTGGATCAGCCGGAGCACAAGGTTGCCCTCTAGGAATGATCTTGGCTTGACCTTCTTGTTGTAGTAGCGGCGCAGGCTCTGCTGGTAGATGCTGGACCGGCTGAGTGCCAACAGCCGGCCCTCTTCCAGCAGATCGACGCCGTCTTGACGTGCTTCTTTTGCTTCCTCTTCGGTGTACATGGTGACTCGCGGGGAGTCGAACTCTATATCCGTTGGGATGACGGCTTCGGCACCGTAGACGAGGAAGAAGGGTGTGAAGCCAGTTGACTTGTTTGGAGTCGTGCGCAGACTCCAGAGGACGGCTGGCAACTCCTCAAGCCAGCAGCCGACCAAACGCTCCAATGGTTCGACCAGTCGAGGCTTGATGCCAGACAGGATGAGGCCGTTCGCTCGCTCCACCTGGCCGCTTGATCATGGATGGGCAATGGACGCTAAGTCCAGCCGGATGCCTTGCGTCGCAGAAATGGGCCAGGCGCCTTTGGCAAAATTTGTGCCATTGTCGGTGATGATGCCGTGTGGTACGCCCGTCGAGTCATGATGTCGGCGATGAAAGTCACTGCCAGAGACCATTCAACTTCATGATGGGTTTTGCTTCTATCCACTTGGTGAACTTGCCCACCGCGACAAGTAAGTGAGTTAGGCCACCTCGTGCCGTTTTGAATGGTCCCACCATGTCCAGGCCCCAAACAGCAAAGGGCCAGGCGACGGGGATAGTCTTGAGCGCCGAAACCGGTTGAAGCGGCTTGGAGCGGAACACTTGGCACCCCTTGCATTTTTGGACTAATTCCTTGGCCTCTTCTAGGGCAGTCGGCCAGAAGAAACCGTGTCGGAAGGCTTTGGCGACGAGTGCTCTTGAGGCTCCATGATGGCCTTTTCATACGATGGATGTCTTCGAGAATTGCTTGGCCTTGCTCGACTCGACGCAGCCGGTAGACACCGGTGACGCCATACCGACTAGCTCTCTATTGACTATAGTGTAGGCTGCTGCTCGGTGTTGCACTTGCTGAGCCAAGGTCTCATCGCTAGGTAGCTCTCCGCTTACTAAGAACTTCAGGATGGGCTGGGTCCATGAAGGTGCTGCTATTTCTTCGACTGCCAGTACTGCTACTTGGATGACGGCGGCTGGGCTGGGAGGCGGCGGATTGGAGTCCGCAGCAGCTTGCTGGGTTGAAGAAGTCCCCGGGCCGACTGGCGCAGTCCTCGGGCCGAGTAATGGAGTCTTCGCAATGGTCGCCGCAGTCCCCGAGCTGGGTTCTGAAGTCCCCAGGCCGGCTTCGACTGCCGCGTTCTTGGGGGCGTCTGCAAGGATTCTTGTGCCGTCTGCTGAGGCTTTGGAGTCGGATCCGACTTCTTCAGGGGGAGCCGGCACAAAAATGGAGTCTGACTCTGGTGACGGCTTGACAGCTGGCTTGAGTAGGCACTGAAGGGCGACGCCGGATGGTATTGCCTGGCGGGTGGAGCCGATTCTTGCTAGGGTATCTGCTTGGTCGTTGTCGTTTCTTCGCACGTGGAGCAATTCGCACCGCTCAAAATATCCACTCAGCTGCTGTACCAAGAAACGGTAGCTCGCCATATTTGCATCTTTGGCGTCCCAGTCGCCGGATGACTCTTGGACCACCAAGTCAGAGTCGCCAGAGCACAGGATCCGGCGAATGCCAAGCTCTTTGGCAAGCCGGAGCCCGTGAATGAGCGCCTCGTATTCAGCGACGTTGTTTGAGGCGGCGAAATGGATCTGCAGCGCGTACTTGAGCTTGTCGCCTTTGGGGGAAGTGAGTACCACGCCGGCTCCCAAGCCGGTGCGCATCTTGGAGCCATCAAAGTGCATCCGCCAATGGGTGGAGTCGGTATTTGGCGGCAGGTATCGGTCTCGGCCCGGTCGGCGAAATCGGCGGTCTTGTGACTTGATGGCAGTGCGGGGCTAGTAATAGATGGTGTAGGGGGGCAACTCTATGGCCCATTTGGCCACTCGGCCAGCAGCATCTCGGCTTCCGATGATCTCTGTTAGTGGGGCTGTGCAAACCACGGTGATTGGATGCTCTTGAAAGTAAGGCTTCAACTTCTTAGCGGCAAAGTGCACGCCGTAACACATCTTCTGGTAGTGGGGGTAGTTCTGCTTGGAGGTCGACAGTACCTCGCTCAGGTAATAAACCGGTCTCTGGACAGGTAGCGCCTTGCCTTCCTCCTTGCGTTCAACTACGATAACTGTGCTGACTACCCTGTTGGTGGCGGAAATATACAGGAGCATGGGCTCCTTTGGAGTCGGAGCCGCCAGCACTGGGGGAGTAGTCAGCATCTTCTTCAACTGGAGAAAAGCCTCGTCCGCCTTGGAGTTCCATTCGAAGAATGTGGTCTTCTTCATGAGTTGGTACAGAGGAAGAGCTTTCTCGCCCAACCGACTGATGAATCGGCTGTTAGACGCCAAGCAGCCGGTGAACTTTTGCACATCTAGCAGTCGGCAGGGTACTTCCATCCTTTCGATCGCCTTGATCTTCACGGGGTTGCACTCTATGCCGCGTTCAGAGACCAGGAAGCCAAGGAGCTGGCCGGCTGGTACTCCGAAGACGCATTTCTCTGGGTTGAGCTTGATCTGGAATCGGCGCAGATTTTCAAAGGTCTCCTTGAGGTCTTCCAACAGCGTTCCTCGCTTCTCCGTCTTCACCACCACGTCGTCCACGTAAACGTGGGCGTTTCTGCCAAGCTGCTTGAGGAGGCACTTCTGCATGCAACGCTGAAAGGTGGCGCCAGCATTCCTCAAGCCGAACGTCATGGTCAGGTAGCAGAAGGCTCCAAACGGCGTGATGAAGGCGGTCTTCAATCTGTCGGCCGGGTTCAGCTTGATCTGGTGATATCCTGAATATGCATCTAAGAAGCTCAATAGCTCGCATCCGGCTGTGGAGTCTATCACCTGATCAATTCTTGGCAAAGCGAACGGGTCCTTGGGGCAGGCTTTGTTTAGGCTTGTGTAGTCAATACACATCCGCCACTGCTTGTTCTTCTTTAGTACCAAGACCGGGTTTGCTAAGCACTCTGGAAAGAATACTTCCATGATGAAACCGGCTGCGAGGAGCCGGGCTATCTCTTCTCCAACAACTCTTCTTTTTTCTTCTGACAGGCGGCGCAAGGGCTGCCTGACGGGCTTCACATCAGCTCGGACATGTAACTTGTGCTCGCAAATTCCGTCGGTACACCTGGCATGTCTTTGGGGGACCATGCGAAGATGTCCCGATTCTCACGGAGGAAATCGACGAGCTCGCCATCCTATTTGCTGTCGAGGTTTGCACCTACGACAGCGTATCTCTCCGGGTGCTCCGGGTCCAAGGGTATCCTCTTGGTCTCTTTGGCCGGCTTGAGCGAGCCCTCAGCTTCTGACTCCTTGGGGTCGGGCGACATCTCTGGCTGCTTGCCGGCCATTGCCACAACCCAATCAAGGAGCCGCTTCTCAGCTGCGATCACCAGGGACTCGGCCAACCGACTGCTTTCAGCTACCTGCGGACGACTTTACGTAGTCGCCGGCCACGGTCGAGAATCCCTTGGCACTCGGCATCTTCATCTTGAGGTAGGCTTAGTGGGGGACCGCCATGAACTTGGCCAGAGCAGGTCGGCCAAGCAGAGCATGGTAGGGGCTTTCAAGGTCCACCACTTCGAACCAGATTGGCTCTCGGCGAAAGTGATCTTTGTCCCCAAAGAGGACGTCTATCAGAATCTTGCCAATCGGTGAGCAGGAAAGGCCAGGTACAATTCCATGGAACACAGTCCGACTGTGCTGAAGCTGTCTTTCCTTGATTCCTAACTTCTCCATCGTATCCTTGTATACGATGTTGATGCTGCTGCCTCCGTCTATCAGCACTCGCGAGAAGCGAGCGGCCCGCCTATCTGCGGCAAGGGTGGCTCCCAAGACCAGGGCGTAGGAGCCTAGATTCGGCATCACCTCTGGGTGATAAGCACGGCTCCAACTGATGGGCTTCTCGGACCAGTGCATGAATTCTGGAGTATCTGATGCTACTGCATTTACTTCTTCTTTATTCTTTGCCGCTGCTTGGCGATCGTCACCACACCCTAAACACTACATAGGCACCATGCTCTTACGGGTACTCGTCTTGTCTTTGCGCCGGCCGACGGCCCAGTTCTTTGGGGTGGTGGTGGAGGCGGCGGACCAGCAGGCGGAGCAGGGGCAAGGCCGTCTCCCTTGGCGATCCTGGTGAGCCAGTGGCACTTCCGAGTGGTGTGATTCGACGGCTTCGCGCCTCTATGGAACTTGCGAGGCCCGGCCCAGTAGTCTGCCAGAAGAGAAGGCCGGCAACCAGCTTGAACTTGCCGCCTTTTGCCGCTTGGCGAGGAGGCTGCCCCTCGGCTGCTGGTCTTCAACTGTCGCCACCTGCCGGCTGTTGGAAGCCGGCTGCGGGGCCTTGCGCTTGTGATCATTCTGCTGCTGTCACCGACTGGCGTCGCCAGCCGGAGTTGTGGGAGCATGAGGAGCCACCTTGCCAGTCGCACTGACTTCGATCTCCGACTTCATGGAGGAGTCGGCTGTGGCGTACTTGTCTGCTATGATCAGCAGCTCGTCGAGGGTCTCCGGCTCGTCGCAAAGGAGCTTTTGCTTGAGGAGGGTGCCTTCTCTGCACCCGGCGGTGAAGTACTCGATTACTTGCACCTCATGCACTCCTTCGCAGGAGTTCCGGAGCTCGGCCCAGCGCGTGAGGTAGTCGCGAGTAGACTCGTTCGGGCCTTGCACGCACAAGGAAAGCTAGCGAGGC
Source organism: Aegilops bicornis (assembly GCA_021605145.1). Taxonomy (NCBI): domain Eukaryota; kingdom Viridiplantae; phylum Streptophyta; class Magnoliopsida; order Poales; family Poaceae; genus Aegilops; species Aegilops bicornis. The sequence goes on along the minus strand of CM038673.1, from coordinate 131,469,100 downwards.
TTGGGAGGTCGCTTGTATGTGCTCGTGAAGTTGCGGACGAAGGCCTCGGTGAAGTCGACCCAGCTGTTGATGCTGCGGGGCTTCAAGTTGTTCAACCATATCCGGGGCGTGCCCTGGAGCATGAGGGGAATATACTTTACGGCAACGCGCTTGTTGCCGTTCGCTATGCTGACGGCCGTGGAGTAGTCCACTAGCCAGTCCTCCGGCTTCACGGAGCCGGTGTACTTGGGTCTGTCTCGGGGGAGCGTGAATCCTCTGGGGAAGGGCTCGTCTCGGATGCGAGGTCCGAAACAGGGCGGGCCCAACTCGTCTTCTTCTTCCAGCGCCAGGGATCGGTGGAGTCGCTCGATCCGATTGGCGGGCGCTGCTTTTCGGACTCTCTCGGCGGCCAAGGCGGTCACCGAGAGTCGGATGCTTGACGGGTGGCGGGGAGACTCGCCTTTCTCTGCGGGGAGGAGGAGGCAGATAGTCGTCCTGCCGCTCCACTGCTCTCGGGCGGCCATCTTCGTCGCGCTCAATGGAGATGTGAGTCCGGCTATGGCTGACAGCCGGATCCTTGTTTTTTCTTCCGCGGACGCCGCCAGTCGGCGTCCGAGACGTTGCACCTTGATCTCGGCGGGGAGGCAAGTCGCGGTGTTGTCATCGCGCGCCTCGCGGCAACCGGCTTCGTCTTGCATGCGGCGCGTCGAGGAGCTCTGGACTTCGCTCCGTCAGCGGCGCTCTCTCGCCTCGGGTTATCCAGCTCGTCACGCCGCGCTGGCGGCGTGGATGTTCTCCTTGCGTGGCGTATGCAGGCGATTGGCCCCAACAGATCGGGCGATGGCTACGCCCGTTGCTGGACCGCGCCTAGGCGGTTAGGCCCGGCCGGAGCCGGGCGAGCCGCCCAGCGCGATCCATCTCAAGGCCGGTAGGCTTCTGACAAGCGCCTCATGCTTGCCAGCTTCTGTGCGCCCACGAGGAGCTGGAGGCGGCGCGCTTCCAGCGTCCCAGCGTCGGCGTCTTCCGGAAAGGGGGCGGTCAAGACCTACAGAACCGCGTCGAGAGGGCTCGCTGTGACCGATGACGAGCACCTCCGTGACGGTGCTTCCGCCACTCTCCGCACGAGGGAGAGGCTCGTCGTAGACCACCACGTTGGTGGGGAATGCGTCGAGCGACGCGGTGTCGGAATCGACCAGCATCGGGTCGGTGGAGCCTACGGACTCCAGGTCGGCGGCGGGCTCGCCGGTGATGTAGAGCTGCTCGAGGAGGCCCGCGAGGAGGCTTTCGGGGCCGTCCGTGCCTGCGTCGAATGCAGGCTCGTCGGAGAGGCGAACCTCGCCGACAAGTTCGGCGAGGCAGCTTCGCTGCCAGAAGCGACCTCAGCGCCATGCAGCGTCAGTCGCAGACTCTGCCCGTCTGCAGGAGGCTGGCTGCGCCGCCAGGGAGGAAGAGGGTTCCCGTCCAGAGCAGGTCTCCGGACGACGGTGCACCGAGCCCCACGGTGGGCGCCAAATGTCGGGGGTTGGGTGCGATATATGCCAAAGGATGGCTTATCATGGAGAGGGCGAGTAGAACGTCGCGGTGCTCGAAAGCAGGATGAGGCGAAGACATGCACGCCGCGAATCTTACCCAGCCTTCGTGGCTCTCCGAGGAGATAACACCCTCATCATTGCTCTGCGGGGTCTCCGCATGATCACAATGGCAAAGAGGGTACAAGATTGCTCCTAGAGCGGTTCGGGGTGAGGAAGGAGAAGGGCACGGCTAGCTCTTCTCTTCCCTCTATGTGTGTCTAAAACTATTGGGGTCCAACCCTTTGCATGGGTGCCCCGGGGGGTTTATATAGCCCTACCCCCCGGGGGTACAATGGTAATCCGGCTGGGCGCAGGTCCCAGCCGTCAGTCTCTTAAGTCGTCGTCTTCTCCGCCGACTCCTGGGGCCCGCCGACTAGTGGGCCCCGCCCACAATCTAGCATGGGGCCGACAGCCCTCTTCCGCCACGGGCGGGTCTTGCCGGCTGCAGGTTACTGTAGCCGCGCTTCTAATGACGCGAGCTTGGTCGTGGGGTCATGGCAAGCAGCCGCCGCTTTGGCGGGCGATCACTGTTGGCATTCCCTGTCTTGTCTGGTTAATGGCGCTTGGAGCCCGTGGGAGGGGCCGGCCGACTCTCAGAGGCCGACTCTAGCAGGTCCGTCTTTGGGGCGCTCTCACCGTCTTCTCCACTCCCGTCGACAGGCGGGTCCCGCCGTCTTCGGGTCGTACAGACAGGCCATCATGGGTACAGGAATCTGCCCACGGGGCTGACGTCCGGGCCGGTGTGGCTACAGTGCCGCGCCGGACGGAGATCTCCGTTGGTACGGCGCCCTGTGGCCATGCCAGCTCTTTATGAGCGGGGCAGGGACGGGCCGCAAGGCGGCTTTATCCCGTCCCACTCGTGGTCGCTCAGGCAGGAGGTGGATGGAGTCGCGGGCCGACTATGTGTAGCCGGCTTCATCGGAGGTCGCTAGTCTTGGAGTCGGCTTGTCTTGAGGCCGTCTCTGGGACTCAGATGGGAGGGGCAGTCGGCGACTCTGTCGCCGACTCTCAGAAGGCGGCTCGTCGTCTTGGGGTCTTGAGGGGCGCAGTCTGCCCCGATATTTTGAAAGGTCCTGGGGATCGGGTTTGCCTACCCGTGGCCCATTACTCCGACAAGAAGCTTAACATGTCTGAGTACAAACATCTACAAATGAAAAAGCTTAGAAGCCTAACTATCTATCAGATCCTGCCGGGGGCACAAGATCGTAGCTGAGGTATCAAGCTAAACGCCGAAGTCCACACGGAACTACTAGCGAGACTGGCGTCTCTCTGCAGAACATAAAATAAGCAAACGTGAGTACAAATGTACCCAGCAAGACTTACATCAGAACAAGCTACATATGCATTAGTATCAACAAAGGGGGTGGTGGAGTTTGACTGCAGCAAGCCAGCTTTGACTCGGTGGCTATCCTGAACTACGACTGCAAGTAACTCTTTTGAGGTGGCGCACACGAGTCCACATATTCACCAAATCAATACACCACTATGGATCCGCTCCCGTCTCCCTACGAGAACGCCATCCATAGCACTCACGCTTATCTTGCGCATTTTAGAGTATCCACTTCCACTTGTCTATGAACTTTTATAGGCAACCCAGAAGTCCTTTACCGCGGACAAGGCTATTCGAATAGATGATGTTAACCCTGCAGGGGTGTACTTCTTCACACACGCTCTCACCACTTACCGCCGTTTATACGACATGTACTCGGCAACCTTCAAGCGGAAGCCCAACGAGGGTGTTGGCCACGGCCTACCTAAACACTCAAGTCTCTAGTCCAGGTTTATCGGCTATTCAGGTTCCATCCGCAGGGAGTCCGGCCGAGGTTTCCACATACGGCCCCGAACGATGTGAGCATGGTTCCGGAGACACCAAACGGGCGCCCGGTACACCGTGCCACGGTGTATCTACCACATCATAGCCCACCCCTAGGGTCAGGCTACGCACGGCCTTCAACACATATCATACAAACACCAGAAACTAGTTGCAACTCCTGGACAGAGAACAAGGGTGGTTAAGAAGCCGAGAGAGTCAATTAAGGATCCCAATGTGTGGTAGTAACTGTTCATGGATCACAAACACAGAACTCAGTTCCTGAGGACGGCTTTAATGAGACAACCCACCATGTACTCCTACATGGCCTCTCACCGCTACCTTTACCAAATCGTGTTCACACACTTAGCTCACACACAGTAGGACATGTTCACACACTTCCGATTCATCCTTGATGAATCAGACCTGACTCAGCTCTAAGCAAAGAGTGTGCATGACAAACAAGCATGAATGAGTAGGCACATCAGGGCTCAAACAACTCCTACTCATGCTAGTGGGTTTCATCTATTTACTGTGGCAATGACAGGTCATGCAGAGGATAAAGGGGTTCAACTACCGCACCAAGTAACAGATGAATCATTGTTGTCCTAATGCAGTAAAAGAGAGCAGGAGCGAGAGAGTAGGATTGTATCGGAATGAACAAGGGGGTTTTTCTTGCCTGGCACTTCTGAAAATAATATAGTTCTTCATCGGTGTCATCGAACTCATCGTCGAAACCACGTCTATCGAGAGGGGACAAATACCGGCAACAGAGAAGAACACAATCAATGCAATGCACAATATGATGCGTGATCATGACATGGTAAAATGAGTGTGTTGGGCTAATGCAGCTACAACAAGATGGGTTTGAGCTATTTTGAACCAAAGATTCAAAGTTCAAACTCATTCATGGTCATTATTAGTGCTTTATCTTGTTCTGCACTAAACAGCAGGTTAAGTTGTTTAAACATGCATGAAACCAGTGCAGATGGATAGATTAGATTTTTCTGATCATTGTTCATATATAAATCATTTGATTTGGAGATACAGTTGATTTTCTATGAATTTTTGAAGTTTGCAACATTTTCTAGTATTTCCTATATAAGAATAAATCCAGAAAATAAGTTACTGCGTCAGCATGACATAGGTGTGACGTCAGCAGGTCAACTGGGTCGGCCAGGTCAAACGTGACCTGTGGGACCCTTTCGTTAGTGTATCTGGCTGGTTTGGGTGTTTGTCGGGTGGGTCCGGTCAACGTTGACTTTACGAGAGTCTAAGCTGACACGTGGGGTCCACACATATTAGTACTAATCTTAACAGAAAATTAGACTAACCTAATTAGACACTGGGGCCCACATGGCGGTGGCTCTAGAGGTGGTTTAGCTGGGTCATTAGTGGCTAATGATGAGCCATGCCATCAGTTGCCGGAGTTTTGCCAGCCACGACCATTTTGCGGCGCGGAGATCGTCGGGATCTCGCTACAGCCCACGGTTTGAGGCAGGGTTTGCTCCTACGGCTTCCTGTTGTTCTTGCGCATCTAGTGGTGGTAGCGGCAGCAGCTGGGATGGCCGGGGTTGACGGCGGCGAGCACTTCCGCTGGCGGTCGAGTTCGGGCACCAACGGTGTGGCGGTGCAGCACGGAGGAGCCGTGGACGGTCGTGTTCGACTCGCGGAAGTGCGGTGAGTGCAATGGTGAGCTCGAACGCGAGCTTGCGCGGCCGTAGCTACGATGGCAACATGGCCGGCGGAGGGGAGCTTCGGCTCTGGTGAGAACGAGGGCTACAAGGCGCAATCGAGGCGGGGAAGAGAGGGGTTCAAAGCATTAGCTCACATAGAGTTGAACGGAGGCCTCGGCGAGCTCGGGGAGGGGCTGGTGGCGACGAGAGGTTGCCGGCGATCTCGGTGGCCGAACAAAGAGGGCGGCGGCGGTGGCGGTGTTGCAGCGCGTCCGGGGCCTCGTGGCTCGTCGAGGAGGTAGAGGACGAAGTGGCGGAGCTTCTGGGCTCGTCGGTGAGGCGTGGTGGCGGTGGCAGTGGCAGCTGAGCAGCGGCGGCGACAGCCGGGTTCGGGCGGCTACGCGTGAGAGAGACAGTGGAGGGGTTGGGGTCCAGGGGATAGAGGAGAGGTGTAGTGGGCGAGGGGGAGAGCGTGGCACTCGGGCTTGGCTCCAGAAGCGGCGGAAGCAGGAGGTGGCTCGGGCGCGTGTGCGCGTCTGGCGCAGCTGGCTACGCCTCTTGGCTCGGGGAGGAAGACGACAGGAGTGGGCTAGGTGGGCTGGGCGGCCACTTGGGCCGCCAGTGGACTGGCCAGGTGGGCTGCCTAGGTGAGTGCCAGGTAAAACTCTCTCTCTGTTAAAATTTGTTTCCGTTTTCTATTGTTTGCCTCTGTTTTGATTTGGTTTAACACCAAATCATTTTTATATAACTCTGAAAATATTTTTGGGCACTTTTGAAATTATTCCCAACAGCCCTCAACTAGATTCAGAATTATTAGAGCATTTAAAATATTTATAGGATTTAAATGCCCCAATTCAAATACAATATGAGTTAATTCAATAATCCAAATTTCATGGAAAAATGTGCAACATCTCTGGTTACTGTTTCCAGCATTTTCCAAAAATGGTGAACATTTTTGAAGGCCATTTGGGTTCATTGAAAAATAATTTTAGTTGAACCTATTTGGATTGATTTATTGCTAGGGCTTGGATCAAACCCCATTTCAAGTTTCATGAAATTTAAACATGATGCATGGATGCAAAGCCACTAGTTACAAGCAAGCTCTAGGGCTGTGACAACTCACCCCCACTAAACAAGAATCTCGACCCGAGATTCAAGACGTGAGGTAAGACAGAGGGAACACAAAGCTAACACGATCTTCACGATCCAAGTTGCACTTCATATGAACGTTGATTCGATCACCATCTTTGTCTCGATGTCTTGCTCTGAGAACTCCAACCAACATGACAATGAGAGGAAAGGGAAAACTCTAGTAGGATCGATCTTCTTGAAGATCAAACAACTCAGGATCAACTCATGGAGTGAGACATTGAAAACATCTCTCAAGCTGAGACACGAAGCATACATCCAGAGGGATGAAGTGAAACAGATGACGAAGATTCACTAGGTAGGCAACAATTCCACACATAAGAAGGTGGATGGTGTCAAGGTGGCGAGGAAATAATTGCCATGATCCCGTAACGGGGCACCTTGGAAAAGGTGACTCGTTGAACTGCTCCCTTAAGTGACAAAAAGAATTACTTTTGATCCATAGATCATTGGAACTCTTCATACCAGCTTAAGGCAATTTACGATTGATCGTTTGAAAGAGCTTGAAGAAATGACATACTCGAACTAGGATGGATGATGTGGACTACCTTGTTGAAGACAATGCAATGGATGACTTTTGCTTATCATCGAAAATGGATGGGACCCATGGTAAGTCCACTTTTGAAGATGATCTTGGACAGCAACTGCTGAGAAGGGCAGCCCATGGGAAATTGGCACAATGGCGGTGCAAGCTGGGAACAAAATGCAACTGTTAGGAATGCTCCAACCATCATATCTACCTGAGATTCAGATCTGATTGGTGATAGGATACTTCAGACTCAACATGTCTGAAAGGAAAGTTTGCAACACAATCGACGAGATGGCGTTGCGAGATTCTCGAGGAATGAACTAGATAGCAAGCTACAAAACATGAGCTGGTTCTGCTAAACACATGTGAACACGCTGTCCCAGACAAACATGACCACATAGTAGGCTTATGATAAAACACTACCGAGTTCAGGTGGGGAACCATCATTGAGATAACGAAGTCTTGTGCATATCTGTTCGGGCCCTTCAGGATTAGCACATGACCTTCTTTTCTTTGAACAATTCAATAAGTGGCTTGGGGTGCTAGGAATTGCATATGGAATGAAGATGATCACTCTATCAGACCATAGAATACTTTGCACAGGCATGACTGACTTGGGATGATTCCAGAGGAAACAAAACGAACCTTTCTCAAATTCATGGCGGCAACTTACACCTAAAGCACATGAATTCGAGGAAGTCACTTCTTCCATCCAAGCATAGGCTTCATGAACGGAACACGAAGGCATAGCTTACAAAGTTTTCAACACTAGGTTGATGTTCAACATGAATCATGGGGGAGACAGAAATGCTGCTGATGGGCTCAACATCAACTCATCGGAATTTCCATATTGCTGGACTTCCACCATCATGTGAACACGGTGATAGCATTGGTCAGACCAAAAGTTGTAATGGTATATTCTCGAGGAATCAACCACGAGTAAGACAACATTACGAACATCGTTGGTTCTGATTTGACTTGACAATAGCCCATACTCAAGTCAAAGTTTAGACAAGGCAATAGATCCAATAACTGGTCACAGGGACCAATCGATGAAGATATCATCTTTCTTCAACACACACACACCAGGATATCCCTTGGAGATGAACTAAGTCAGGTAAGCTTTTATCTTCCAACTCTCCAAGTTGTTGTTTAGCTTAACCAACTATCTCAGGGTATCCGGCATAGATTCTTGGAGAAAGGGTGGTTACAATAGAACCAACTTGATCACGAACTCAACATAGCGGTCAGGTGACAACCTAGTAATACTTCAGAGAAGATATTCGGAAAATCACGAACCACCAATATGCTACTAAGCTCGAGAATAATCTTGCTTTTCAGGCCAAGACGATATGATCAAAAGAGCGAGGGATTGGCACAATCCTAACTCATTGATCGAGGAGTGCACCGGAAATAAGGACTAGGTAGCACGATCAATCTTAGGATGATGATTTAATAACCAACACGCTAAGAATGAGAGTATTGTCCATTAACTACCAAGCAACGAGGTTGCTAGGAGTATCGATTGCACACACCACAATTTACTTGTCGGCATTCCGGTTACATCAACACGGGACCGAGGAATGAATAATGATAGCGAGAGGTATCACTACGTCAAGAATTCATGAGAAATGGTGCAATTCTCATGACAATCCTGACATAAAGGGGGTAATACTCGAGGTAGAAACGTAATCAAAAGCTGGATTGGCATTTTGATCTGTGGAATACAACTGCTTTGACCAAATTCTAGATATGGATGAGGTACTGGAGTTCGTTTCTCCTAGTCATTCTGAATAGAATGGCTTGACGGACCACAGAAGTAAAAGGCATTGATGAACACGAATGCACGACTACTCCTGACTATCAATTGATAGACGAGGGTCAGAATACAACTAAAGAGAACAACCCAAAGGAACATATAATTTTCTGAGTTGTGGATGCATAGATTAGTATGTCGAGCGAAGCTCAACATTTCTTCCGGATAACCCATGCAGAAAGGTAGAACTGGCAGAGTCGCAATATAGAATGGGGAGCCCATCGAGAGCACTCCTGTTGTGATCTTTTGATCCAACAAACATCCGTAAATAAGTGGTTCATAGTATTTGGAAGAAGGAAATACCACGGACCTCGAGGACTAATGCAAAGGTTACTAATTTCCTAAAGGAACTAGCAAGCACTATCAACATGAGGTAAGTGGAGTGAATCTCGGGTTCAAGAACCCAGGAATAGAATACCTACTACTAAATGGCATCACGGGATGCTTTCGAGAATGGTGGCCAGAATTATCACACTGGGAACACAAAACATGGCTAGATTACTAGGTGGTTCTCTAAGACATTTAGGGTCATAATAGTAGCTCCAACATATATACCGAGGCAATAGAGTATCTCAACGCACCGGTTAGTGTGCTTATTCTGACCAAAAGGACATCGGGAATGGAAAGAAAGGATTTGCAAATGCATCAGACTATATAGAGACCTGGGATGACTCGGATGGCATAATGGCTGTAAATTCTCAAAATGATTTGAGACATCCTACAAAATAGTGGCATGACCACTCAACGTCACAATATCAAGGTTCTGAGACCAGCTATGAACATAAGGAAGTAGTAAAAACTGAACTGAGATTTGAAACTATCAATTCTATAAGTCTATGGATTAGTAACACGTCATCCTAATAGATAGATGAGAAGCCTAGTTCTTAAACCCCATAGAAGAGAAGAGGTTGACTCCAATCAGAAGGCCATGAGCTATAAGGAGTAAAAAGAGCCTTACGTTCCCTTCCCCAATCAATTCCCTTACATAACTAAAGCATTTCTAGACACAACTTCGACCAGTTTGGCTTGGTAATCCTCTGACGAACAAAGCTCGATACCAAAGCTGTCGGGACCTCGATTCCAAGTCACATCGATCTAGCTGGTAACACCTCATATCACTTTGCGGCCTCACGCATGGTATTCCCACAGGTGTCGCCTTACCATGGCCCGGGACCGTTTAGCCTTTTGGCTCCGTATATGATAGTGTCGCTAGCATCCATATGACAGAGAACCGGGCCGACATGGCTAGTCGTGAACCCAAAGCGGCACTAACCCATGGGGACAGGCATACATGAATCAACTTCGAGCATGTCGGTCGGCCAGCGTGTGAATCCGGGCTGTAACCTTTGGGCTATGAGGACTCCGGGAACCTGGGTCATGTGAGCTAAGCGAGACTCCGGATGTCACCGCATGGCATTTCCCGTAGGGACCGACCACAGAACGAAGTGAAACACATACCGCCACCAAGCGTCCCGAGCAGTAGTCTTTGGGCTAGCGTGACTCCGGTGAACCGGGCTGTAGCGGACAACTATGGCTCAAGGAAGCACTAGACTACATTTCCCCATAAGAGAGGCTGCCAAGGATAAACAACTAGATTGTCGGATCCCACACATACCAAGCATTTCAAATATACACACAATATGCTCAATATGTGTAAAGACAACATGACATCGCAACATAACTCTATGACTCAAGTATTTATTCATTAGGCTCCGAGGAGCGAGATATTACAAACATGGGTCTCATGACCCAACATTCAGAGCATACAAGTCAAAGCACAAGCGGAAGCTTAACATGTCTGAGTACAGATATCTACAAATGAAAAAGCTTAGAAGCCTGACTATGTACCAGATCCTGCCGGGGGCACAAGATCGTAACTGACGTATCAAGCTAAACGTCGAAGTCCACACGAAACTACTAGCAAGACTGACGTCTCTCTACAAAACATAAAATAAGCAAACGTGAGTACAAATGTACCCAGCAAGACTTAAATCAGAACTAGCTACATATGCATTAGTATCAAGAAAGGGGGGTGGTGGAGTTTGACTGCAGCAAGCCAGCTTTGACTCGGTGGCTATCCTGAACTGCGACTGCAAGTAACTCTTTTGAGGTGGCGCACACGAGTCCACATATTCACCAAATCAATACACCACTATGGATCCGCTCCCGTCTCCCTACGAGAACGCCATCCATAGCACTCACGCTTATCTTGCGCATTTTAGAGTATCCACTTTCACTTGTCTATGAACTGTTATAGGCAACCCAGAAGTCCTTTACCGCGGACACGGCTATTCAAATAGATGATGTTAACCCTGCAGGGGTGTACTTCTTCACACACGCTCTCACCACTTACCGATGTTTACACGATATGTACTCAGCAACCTTCAAGCGGAAGCCCAACGAGGGTGCCGGCCACGGCCTACCTAAACACTCAAGTCTCTAGTCCAGGTTTATCGCCTATTCAGGTTCCATCCGCAGGGAGTTGTGTTGAGGTTTCCACATACGGCCCCGAATGATGTGAGAAGGGTTCCCGAGACACCAAACGGGCGCCCGGTACACCGTGCCACGGTGTATCTACCGCATCATAGCCCACTCCTAGGGTCAGCGCTACGCACGACCTCCAACACATATCCTACAAACACCAGAAACTAGTTGCACCTCCTGGACAGAGAACAAGGGTGGTTAAGAAGCCGAGAGAGTCAATTAAGGTCCCAATGTGTGGTAGTAACTGTTCATGGATCACAAACAGAGAACTCAATTTCTGAGGACGGCTTCAATGAGATAACCCACCATGTACTCCTACATGGCGTCTCACCGCTACCTTTACCAAATCGTGTTCACACACTTAGCTCACACACAGTAGGACATGTTCACACACCTCCAATTCATCCCCGATGAATCAGACCTGACGCAACTCTAAGTAGTAGCAGACATGACAAACAAGCATAATGAGTAGGCACATCAGGGCTCAAACAACTCCTACTCATGTTAGTGGGTTTCATCTATTTACTGTGGCAATGGCAGGTCATGCAGAGGATAAAGGGGTTCAACTACCGCAGAAAGTAACAGATGAATCGTTGTTGTCCTAATGCAGTAAAAGAGAGCAGGAGCGACAGAGTAGGATTGAATCGGAATGAACAAGGGGGTTTTGCTTGCCTGGCACTTCTGAAGATAATATAGTTCTTCATCGGTGTCATCGAACTCATCGTCGAAACCACGTCTATCGAGAGGGGACAAATACCGGCAACAGAGAAGAACACAATCAATGCAATGCACAATATGATGCATGATCATGACATGGTAAAATGAGTGTGTTGGGCTAATGCAACTACAACCAGATGGGTTTGAGCTATTTTGAACCAAAGATTCAAAGTTCAAACTCATTCATGGTCATTATTAGTGCTTTATCTTGTTCTGCACTAAACAGCAGGTTAAGTTGTTTAAACATGCATGAAACCAGTGCAGATGGATAGATTAGATTTTTCTGATCATTTTTCATATATAAATCATTTGATTTGGAGCTACGGTTGATTTTCTATGAATTTTTGAAGTTTGCAACATTTTTTGGAATTTCCTATATAAGAATAAATCCAGAAAATAAGTTACTGCGTCAGCATGACATAGGTATGACGTCAGCAGGTCAACTAGGTCGGCCAGGTCAAACCTGACCTGTGGGACCCATAGGTCAGTGTCTCAGGCTGGTTTGGGTGTATGACAGGTGGGACCGATCAACGTTGACTTGACCAAAGTCAAAGCTGACACATGGGGTCCACACAGATTAGTACTAATCTTAACAGAAAATTAGACTAACCTAATTAGACACTAGGGCCCACATGGCGGTGGCTCTAGAGGTGGTTTAGCTGGGTCATTAGTGGCTAATGATGAGCCATGTCATCGATCGCCGGAGTTTCATTGGCGGCGACCATTTCAAGGCGGAGATCGTCGGGATCTCGCCATGACCCACGGTTTGAGGTGGGTTTGCTCCTACGGCTTCCTGGCGTTCTTGCGCATCTAGTGGTGGTAGCGGCAGCAGCTGGGATGGCCGGGGTTGACGGCGGCAAGCACTTCCACGGCGGCCGGAGTTCGGGCACCAACGGTGTGGGTGGTGCGGGGCACGGGAGGAGCCGTGGACGGTCGTGTTCGACTCGCGGGAGTGCGGTGAGTGCAATGGTGAGCTCGAATGCGAGCTTGCGCGGCCGTAGCTACGATGGCAACATGGCCGGCAGCGGGAGCTTCGGCTCCGGTGAGAACGAGGCTACAAGGCGCAATCGAGGCGGGGAAGAGAGGGGTTCGAAGCGGTAGCTCACATAGAGTTGAACGGAGGCCTCGGCGAGCTCGGGGAGGGGCTGGTGGCGACGAGAGGTCGCCGGCGATCTCGGTAGCACAACGAAGAGGGCGGCAGCGGTGGCGGAGTTGCAGCCCGTCCGGGGCCTCGTGGCTCGTCGAGGAGGTAGAGCACGAAGTGGCGGAGCTTCTGGGTGCGTCGGTGAGGCGTGGGGTGGCGGTGGCCAGGAGGGAGCGGCAATGGCGACAACCCGGAGTTCGGGCGGCTACGCGTGAGAGAGACAGAGGAGGGGTTGGGGTCCAGGGGAGAGAGGAGAGGTGCAGGGGGGCGAGGGGGAGTGCGTGGCACTCGGGCCTGGCTCCAGAAGCGGCGGAAGCAGGAGGTGGCTCGGGCGCGTGTGCGCGTGCGGCGAGCACGCGCTCTGCCTACTGGCTCGGGGAGGAAGACGACAGGGGAGAGGGCTAGGTGGGCTGGGCCGGCCACTTGGGCCGCCAGGTGGACTGGCCAGGTGGGCTGCCTAGGTGAGGGCGAGGTAAAACTCTCTCTCTCTCTGTTAAAATTTGTTTTTGTTTTCTATTGTTTGCCTCTGTTTTGATTTGGTTTAACACCAAATCATTTTTATATAACTCTGAAAATATTTTTGGGCATTTTTAAAATTATTCCCAACAGCCCTCAACTAGTTTCAGAATTATTAGAGCATTTAAAATATTTATAGGATTTAAATGCCCCAATTCAAATACAATATGAGTTAATTCAATAATCCAAATGTCATGAAAAAATGTGCAACATCTCTGGTTACTGTTTCCAGCATTTTCCAAAAATGGTGGACATTTTTGAAGGCCATTTGGGTTCATTGAAAAATAATTTTAGTTGAACCTATTTGAATTTATTTAGTGCTAGGGCTTGGATCAAACCCCATTTCAAGTTCCATGAAATTTAAACATGATGCATGGATGCAAAGCCACTAGTTACAAGCAAGCTCTAGGGCTGTGACATAGACAGAGAGAATGGAGCTAGGAGGTGGTGCGAGAGTTTACATGTGTGTGGGACTGTATGAGAGACACGAGGAGTGTGCGGTTGGGAGATCGATGAAAAGAGGGGCGAGAGTTTACATGTGTGTGGGACCGTATGAGAGACACGAGGCAAGGACACATAAAGGAGGAGATTAAAGGTGCGTGTGTATGTTGTAGGCATACATCGCTGGAGAGGTTTATCGATCGGTGTGTGTCGGAAAAAAGTTGTGAAGACTTTGGGAGAACGACCTAAAGAAAAAAAAATGAATGTGCGCGATGGATAGAATGCTGAGGGAGGGGGAGGGCGAGGAGGGCATGTGCGTGCACGAGAGAAAGTTAGTGGTAGCTACAAAGGTTAGACGATTGTGTGGGTGTAAGAGACTAACAAAGATCATAATTTGATATGAAAGTGGATTCATATATTTGAATAGGAGATCATAGTATTTTAAACATATGCATGCATGAATATAGCACTGATACGTGTGTTGTGGTTTTGCACATGTTATACCATAATGTGATAATGCATGGCGTTCGCAACTCACAGCTAAATGCCGAACAATCTAAAGCATACTATACATCGAACAATCTCACATTTTATTTGAATTTGTGATAATGTGTGGCATTTTCAGCATACAACTAAATATCCAACAATCTAAACAATACTATATATCGAACATTCTCACATTTTATTTGAATTTGTGGTAATGTGTGGTGTTTGCAACTCACATCTAAATACTTGTAGGCGTAGGGGACGGGGCACCATACATAATGTGATAAACACATTGTACATATGAGACATGGTTTAGATTGTGAAGATCTAGCTAGAGCTTGAAATGTACTGTGAATTGAAATCAACATAAAGTGGATTCAAAAAATCGAGTTCAAGTTCATATAGTACACATAGTTCATATGAAACTCGAGACTAATCATGTGGTGTGCTGTGAAGATAATACACAAACGATGGTTTAACTTGACAATAATGATGATTATAGATCTTATTAAAACAGAGAAACGAATTCAAATGCTTTGACTTCACAACAATCATTATTGTAGATCTTATTCAAATAGAGAAATGAATTCAAATTTAGTTCATATTGAAGCGGTAGTATATACGTTTGGAATGCACTAAAACGTTCATTTGAGTAGTAGGTTGCATGCATTATACACGTAGCAAAATATTTTAATTGAGCATAACATGAATTCAAAGTTTTGAATGACATTCGTAGTGCGGATTGATTTGGTACAGTACACGTTTGGCTTGTCCGGAAATTTCAACCCGCGCCTTGTTAGCCTGAAATATTTAAGATATATCTTTGTCTCATTGTGCTCCGACAACACCCTCCTATCTCAACCCGCGCCTTGCTATTCCAAAATTACAACACGCATGAAAACTCCCACCTCCTTTGAAATCCCGACACACGAAATGCCCGTGATACCCCTGAACCAAAAGAACCGCCTCAAATCGGTGGGGGTACTTTCGTTAACTTACCCCACATTTCGGACAAGCGCGTCCCTAAGCCATGGTTCCCCACTCCCATCCCATCAGCCCACCCATTCGTACACTGATGCCGGGAAAACCCGCGAAGCCCCACACCCTCCTCCGTCCGCCACCCAGCCGGAGCCTCTTCCCTGACGACATCGTCCACAGCAACACCTCGACGTCCCTCATCCACCGTACCGGATGAGGATCCATCGTCGATCTGGACATCCCGCCGGTTCAACCACCCCGTCCTCCACCTCCAAGGAGCTGCCCCGATGTTCCCCTCATCTTTCGTGCCACCTCCATTCCCACACCGCCGCCTTCACCTGCACCACCGGAAGAGCATCATGATCACCATTTCCTCGGATGAAGCTGCGGCCTGATCGGCGCCACCAAAGAGGTTGTACACTAATCGCCGCATTTTCTTCTTGGTTCGATCTCACGGTGCTGCCGGCACTCTGTCCCGAGCCGACACGGCGCGGCTCCATCCACTGTGGCGTCGCCGGCCACTTCCTCCACAGCGTCGCTCCCTCAGCGGCGACGTCCACATCAGTATGAGTTGCTGCTGCTTTAGCTCTCGCTCGCGCTGCTGCTCTGCTCTTGCTCTCGGTCCCCTGCCTTGTCTGCTCTTGCTCTTGCTCGCGCTGCTGCTCTTGCTCTTGCTCTTGCTTGCGATGCTGCTCCGATTTAGCTACACTTCAGTCGACTGAATCGACTTTTGCGTCAGCCGGTTTTCAGGGGTGGGAGGCTCGCCAGAGTTAAGGAAGAACCAGCCGCAGCGGGGAGGGGGGCTCGCCAGAGAGGTACCCCACTATGTATCTTAGGGTTCAGGGTGGGGCGGTGGTCGTCGGCGGTGGTGGGGCAGTGGCGTGGGGATCGCCGGAGAAAAAGCTCGGCACGGGGGAGGCCTAGAGGGATGGCCGGGGCGGCGGTGAACCGACGGTGGGGAGTGTTTTCGTGGCGGGCGGGGCGGCGCACCGCCGGCCGTGGGCGGCTGTTTGGTCGGTGGTGGCTGGCGGCTCAGGGGTGTGCAGGTTGAAGATGAACTGCAGGCCCTTGATTTTGTATCCAACGGCTGCAATATTGACTGACCAGAGATGAAAAAGTCAGTCGACTGACGTGTAGCCTCACCTCTAGTGCGTTCAGTTTCGACAGTAAAATTTAGTTTCGACAGCAAAATTCAGTTTCGACAGTTGAGGGAGTCCTGGAATAAGGGGTCCTCGGGCGTCCGCCTGTTATCCATGGGCCGGACTGATGGGCCGTGAAGACACGAAGGCCGAAGACTGCACCCGAGTCCGGATTGGACTCTCCTTGGCGTGAAAGGCAAGCTTGGCGACCAACTATGAAGATTCCTTCTTATGTAACCGACTCTATGTAACCCTAGATCCCTCAAGTGTCTATATAAACTGAAGGGCGTAGTCCGGATAAGATAGACTCATTACCAGAGTCATACAGGCAATACTTCTAGGGTTTAGCCCTTACGATCTCGTGGTAGATCAACTCTTGTAACACTCGTATTCATCAAGATCAATCAAGCAGGAAGTAGGGTATTACCTCCATAGAGAGGGCCCGAACCTGGGTAAACATCGTGTCCCCCGTGTTCTGCAACCATCGACCTTAGACGCACAGTTCGGGACCCCCTACCCGAGATCCGCCGGTTTTGACACAGACATTGGCGCTTTCATTGAGAGTTCCACTATGCTGTCGACGAAAGGTCCGATGGCCCCTTCAATCGTCCATAGTGACGCTGTCCAGGGAGAAACCTTCCTCCCCGGACAGATTTTCGTGTTTGGCGGCTTCGTACTATGGGCCAACTCGCTTGGCCATCTGGAGCAGATTGATAGTTACGCCCCTGGCCATCGGGTCAGATTCGGAAGCTTGAACTACGTCGCGGACGTCCGTGGAGACTTGATCTTCGACGGATTCGAGACCACGACGATCACTCCCCCTCGCTCCGATGAACATGACCTGAATCTGTCATCGGGTCACATCCAGGAGATGGCTCCTATTGCTGCAACGGCCTTACAGCCGGAGTAGATCGTGCCATTAGAAGCCACAGAGTCCGCGGTGTTGGAGCCGCACACAGACTCGACACCCTGCAATATTTGCGTCAACGGAACTCCGGACTCATCTCCGGCTATAAGTTCTGGACCATGTACGCCTGTGGACACCAAGCTGGATCGGTTATCGATTTTCGAACTCAACACCGCAGACCTCTTCCAGCATCACCTTTGGGTGATGTGCTAAACTCTATAAAGAATTTGTCCTTGAAGAAGGACTCACAGCCGAACTATGTCCGGTTCGAGCTGGAGGCAGATAATGGGGAACTTCGTTTCCCACCCGCCACCCACTTCATAGCCACTGTCGAGTACTTAACTGACATACCTGATTATGGCTCTGAAGGCATTGAAGGTATCGACGATGATGCCGACAAGGAACAAGGCCAAAGCCCTCCAGTCACCGGACGTGGGACAGCCACCACTTCATACGACGTGTACATAGTCGACACACTTAAAAAAGCGCGCAACGATGGCACCGGAGAAAATAGTACTCCAGACGACACTGAAAACAATGAAGACCCTGTTGGAGCAAGGTCCAAACAAGAGGAATAGGAAAACGGGCAAGCCAGCCCCAATTAATAGGCCCTGCCTAGCGACAATTGGGAGGACGATAATTACCTTCCGCTCTCCGAAGATGAGGTAAGCCTCGGCGACGAAGACTTCATCATACCCGAAGAGCCCCTTGAGCAGGAGCGCTTCAAGCGCAGGCTCATAGCTACTGCAAGGAGCCTGAAAAAGAAGCAGCAGCAGCTTCAAGCTAACCAAGACCTACTCAATGATAGATGGACCCAAGTCCTTGTCACTGAAGAATACAACCTCAGTGGCCTAGCCAAAAGCTACCCGAAGCATAGATCGCTACGTCAATTTGATGACGAGGCGTTATAGCCCCTACCATCATCACACAATGCGACAGGTCGTCGACAATTCTGTCCGGATAAAGAGGCAACTCAAGCCGAACTCCAGACCGCCCCACCTTGTCGTAAAGGCAAGAATAACGCAGCTCACGATTGTCGAGACAACCTGCAACGGGACTTGGGCAGTAGAGCTGAACACGCAAGACCGATCTATGGATCGCCAAAGCATACCCCGACACGCGACGACGGCTACCTATTCGGACATGACACGCCTAGCCAAGCCTGAGCCGAAAACCGCAAATGGACTCCTTCGGAGTTACGTCGCAGTGTGGCCCAACATAGAGGCGCCGCACACCCGCTTTGCTTCACCGATGAAGTAATGGGTCATGAATTCCCCGAAGGATTCAAATCCGTCAATATTGAATCATACGATGGAACAACCGATCCCGCGGTATGGATAGAAGATTTTATCCTCCACATCCATATAGCTCGTGGGGACGACCGCCACGCAACTAAATACCTCCCACTAAAGCTAAAAGGGCCAGCTCTGCACTGGTTAAACAACCTGCCTGAAAATTCCATAGGCAGCTGGGAGGACTTGGAGGAGGCCTTGCTTGATAACTTCCAAGGAACATATGTCCGGCCACCGGATGCCGATGACCTAAGTCACATTGTCCAGCAGCCCGGGGAATCGGCCAGGAAGCTCTGGACTCGGTTCTTAGTCAAAAAGAACCAAATTGTCGACTGTCCGGACGCGGAAGCACTTGCGGCTTTCAGACACAGCGTCCGGGACGAATGGCTTGCACGCCACGTCGGTCATGAAGGACCTAAATCCATGGCATCGCTCACTGCTCTGATGACCCGCTTTTGCGTGGGAGAAGACAGCTGGCTCGCTCGTAGAAGAAACAGCACCAGCGACCCGGGCACTTCCGAAATCCGAGACGGCAACAGCAAGCCATGAAGAAGAAAATACAATAGTCGCAATGATAATGAAAGATCACGTGACACACCGGTCAATGTAGGATTCAAGCCCGGTCAACGGAAGAAGCCATTCAAGGCCAAACGAGACGAACCATCCAACCTAGACAGGATATTGGACCGACCCAGCCAGATTCATGGCCACCCCGATAAATCAGCTAATCATACTAACAGAAACTGTTGGGTCTTTAAATAGGCCGGCAAGCTCAATGCCGAACACAAGGGGAAGAGGCCGCCAGGCGACAGGGACGACGGAAAGGTTCACCTAACGAAATACCGGAGGCCAGAAGCATTTTCCACCCGAGGATCAACTACTCCCGGAGCAAAATAGCAGTTCGGCTTCCGCCGCGCACCTCATGCACCTGCAAAATTTGTGTCGTGCATACATCACTACACACTCAAGATACCATTGACATTGGCAGAGGCACACTACGGACAAGCCTGCAAGCATCCCCGTAACATTTTTTATCCATTTTATTTTTTATTTATTCCTTCACCATCCCCTAAAAACAGGTGACGAACAGGACAAACATCTGAAACTGGCTCTATCGGAGTCCGGATCCATACACTCACCTAAGGGGCTACCTCCATCAGGGATTCCCTCCGCCGAGGACTGGCAGCGCAAACGTGCGACAGGAGGTCCAAAATAACTTTTTGTAGACCGCTCTCTCTATTTTTTGAGCTTGTACTATGCCTGTCAAATAGCCGGGAGGATGGCTTATATATATATATAACAAATAATCATTGGCATATTGCTCAGGTCCTAGTAAACAGTATCCGAACTAGTCATCCATGTTGTTTCACCAATGACTATGCCTCCTATGGCTGTTTTACACGCGTACCCTGGCATAACCCGCCAGGGGCTCGGTATGGGAACAAATGAGTTGCCATCAAAAGTCCGAACAGCTCTATAGCGTACTTCGGCGTCGCAAGTTTGGCCTTATATGCACCAGCTCCAAATCATTGTCTTGGGTCAATAATTGGGTTGCCCGGCTCCTGTGCTTGCTACCCTACGTTCCGCTCAATCGGCTAGGGTAGTAAAGGGAGAACTACTGCGATTGTGCTTCCGGTTCATCTGGTCAAGTACCTCAGTAGAGAAAGCCAAAAACAGACTGTCATGATGCGGCGAGAGCTGGTCAACCACTTGACGACTTATTGTAATCTTTAGCGATTCTCTGTGTCACACGAAGGATCTTTTTCAGATCAAATATGTAAGGCACCATACGCCGCATACATACCAGGGGCTATGTCGTAGTCCCACCATAAAACTCCTATGGCTAAGTGAAAGTGTTAACGCCCTATAGTCCGATTGCCTGGTTCGCCGCATTATCACCTCCTTTATGGACCAAGACGTTGGATAAAGAGTGATTAAATGCTTTTCCGAACACCCCCGTACTTCCTACGAGGGGCCTGAAGCCGACGACTGGAAAACTTTCAGATTACATTAAAATGGCCGTACCGGAGGAATTCAAGCTTTCAAGCAAGACATAAAAATAGATTAACTATAAAATTGTCATTTACAATTATCATACACCTTACTTGAACATTATGTCTTTCGAGCATTAACCCTCTATTAAGCGGGCAGCCTCTAGGACGTCTTCAAAATAATGCTCCGGTTCTGGACGGTCCTTGCCCTTGGGTGGACTCTTAGCCTCGACATCGATGGCCTTCATCTTTCCCCAGAATGTCTTGACTCGGGAAAAGGCCATCCGTGCACCTTCACATGTTGACCGCTTCACAGCATTGATTCGCAGCACCGCGTCAACAAGTCTTTGTACCAAACCGAAGTAGCTACTGGAATAGGCTCAGTTGGCCACAACCTGATTATGACATCCTTCATGGCAGCGCCAGATATCCAATGAAGTTCGGCCCATTGGGACATCTGTTCATTGAGCAACAGAGGGCGTTTTGATGCGCCAAACTGCGACCAAAAAAGCTTCTCCGTTGCATACCCATCTCGCGCCTGGTAATACTGCGCCTTATTGTAAGAACTCTTCGGCAAGTCCAAGAACTCGTCCGGAGAACTCCGCACTTGGTTAAGCTGAGCATAGTTCGGGTCACCGAACTTAGTTTGCAGCAGAAAGGGATTTCCAGCTGCAATCTCCCTAGCCTGCCTAACCTCCTCGCGGGCTGCTCTGGATTCCGACCGCGCTTCTCTCGCCTCTTGTAAGGCCTTGTCTAGTTCAGCCGTTAAGGCTTTATCCTCCTTCTCCAGAAATTCACAGCGGCCAGTGGCATTTTCCAGTTCGAGCGCCGTCGTGGATATCTTCTCCTCGTCTCGGCGCCGTGCAGCTTGTTCGGCTTTTAGCTCAGCCGATGCCTTTTCGGCAGCAGTATTGCCACACCGGGCCTGCTCCTTGGCCCGGGCCAACTCCGCTCGAAGAACTTCAATGGCGGCAGCACCATCTACAGCCATGCACATTCCAGCATCTAAATTTCAGTGTTATGCTTATACCACAAAAATGTATGGGGATTGCCCCAAATACATACCTTGCGACTCGTCAAGACGCATATTGATTGATGCAAGATCATCCCCTGCCACATCAAGCTTCCGTTGCAGCTCGGCAATTTCCATAGTCCGGGAAGTGGCCAAGCGGGAAACAGCATGTGTTCAAGTTCATCAGGTTAGTCCTCAAATGATCCTTTTCGATCCACCGGTTGCTTCCCAGTGGAAGCCAACCCGAGTCTCAGGGGCTGCTACCTATACATAGGCGCATCTTTGCAAATAAAACATAGCTGAAAAGATTATATAACAAACCTCAAAGCCCTTCAGCAGGCTCATGAAGGCTTCATTTAATCCGCTCTTCACTGACAAAATTTTCTCAACCACTGTACCCATCAAGGTACGCTATTCCCCAGAGACAGATGCATTTCACAACATGTCCCGTAATATGTCCGGAGCCGCTGGGTCTCCGGAAGCCGCTCTAGGAGCACAATCATCCTTTGAAGGAATTTGCTCACCCATCTCCGGAATCATCGTCGGCTGCAAGCCAGAAAGTCAGGGGTCTTTATTATTGGCTCCAGAATCCCGGGCGTTCGGAGATCCACCTTCGGCTACTGCCTCTTTCATCCCCTGAATAGCTTGTTTAGCAAGAAAAACCCTCCGCGATGACACTTCGGAGTCGTCCGCCTTATTGGATGATAAGGTCGGGGGAGGCGTCTCGCTTTCCATCATCTCTGGGAGGAGACTTCCCGAAGAAGAGGATTGCCCCGAAATAACATGTGATGATCTGTAAAAATGCACAGACACGCTACGTATATCTTCGGTAATGGCAAAGGAGCGGGACGCTATCAAAGTACCCTGGATTCACTTACGGTTTGGTCGAGGGCTTGTCCCCGTGTTGGAGCTGTTCAACGACATCGCTTTCCAAACCCAAGCCACTCGACGGTGGCATCTTGCCCATTTTGGGAGACCGCCCCTCCCAACCTGCGGAGGTGGCCCTTTTCCTCCTGCTCGGAGAAGGGATACTGGGTCCTCTTTCGCCTCTGTCTTCAGGTGAGGAAAGGTCGATTTCTCCGGACTCGGTATCCGACTTGCCTCCGGAACAAAGGTCATCTCGGGTCTTCTCGCTCTCCTCTTTACCCTCCCTTGCCAGTGCCTGGTATGGTGTTGAGGCCAGCATCCTTGTTAATATAGGACTAGCTGAGTCTTCGGGAAGGGGAGCCGGACACCTAATCCATTCCACTTTCTTTATCCAACCCTGAAAAAGGATGATTCGGTCAGTGTCTTGCCACTGTGTATCTGAGTATAAGGTGTTCGACAAACGGGTACTTACCGGGGTGTCCGGATGGTTGCAGTCGAGGATGATATCTTCGGTGATGTCCAGTTTGATAAGTTCAACTTGACCACTAGATTGAGGGTGATAGGGTGATGCAATTCTATGGTTAACACCATATTTAGCAAGCATTTTACGAAAAGCACCATGAATAAAGTGTGAACCACCATCAATCATTAAATATCTATGGAATCCAAACCTCAGGAAGATGACCTCTTTAAGCATTTTAATGCAGCAGTTATGATCAGCACTATTAGTTGGAATAGCTTCTACTCACTTAGTAACATAATAAACAGTAACCAAAATATGAGTATACCCATTAGAGGAAGGAAAAGGTCCCATATAATCAAAACCCCAAACATCAAATGGTTCAACAGCTAGTGAATAATTCATAGGCATTTCTTGACGCTTACCGATATTACCAATTCATTGGCATTCATCACAAGATAAGAAAAACTTATGGGCATCCCTGAAGAGAGTAGGCCAATAAAACCAGATTGCAATACCTTGTGAGCAGTTCTATCTCCCGCATGATGCCCTCCATAAGTTTCGGAGTGACATTTCTGTAGGGTTTGTTCCTATTCATGCTCAGTTACACAACGTCTAATAATACCATCTCCTTTATAAAGATGTGGGTCATCCCAAAAGTAATGTCTTAAGTCATAGAAGAATATTTTTGTTTTGTTGGTATGTGAAACTAGGTGGTATGTATTTGGCAACAATATAATTATCATAGTCAGCATACCAAGGGGTGTTATGAGAGATATTTATTGCAGCTAATTGTTCATCAGGAAAGCTATCATCAATAGGTAGTGGGTTGATACGTCTCCAGCGTATCTATAATTTTTGCTTGTTCCATGCTATTATATATTCTGTTTTGGATGTTTAATGGGCTTTATTATACACTTTTACATTATTTTTGGGACTAACCTACTAACCCAAGGCCCAGTGCAAATTGCTATTTTTTGCCTATTTTAGTGTTTCCCAGAAAAGGAATATCAAACGGAATCCAGACGAATGAAACCTTTGGGAGCGTGATTTTTGGAACAAACGTGATCCAGAGGACTTGGAGTGGACGTCAAGAAACGAACGAGGAGGCCATGAGGCAGGGAGGCGCGCCTGCCCCCCTAGGCGCGCGCCCACCCTCGTGGGCCCCTCGTAGCTCCGTCGACCTACTTCTTCCTCCTATATATACACACGTATCCCAAAACCATCCAGGAGCACCACGAAACCCTATTTCCGCCGCCGCAACCTTCTGTAACCGTGAGATCCCATCTTGGGGCCTTTTCCGGCGCTCCGCCGGAGGGGGAATTGATCACAGAGGGCTTCTACATCAACACCATAGCCTCTCCGATGATGTGTGAGTAGTTTACCACAGACCTTCGGGTCCATAGTTATTAGCTAGATGGCTTCTTCTCTCTCTTTGGATCTCAATACAAAGTTCTCCTCGATCTTCTTGGATATCTATTTGATGTAACTCTTTTTGCGGTGTGTTTGTCGAGATCCGAAGACTTGTGGGTTTATGATCAAGATTATCTTTAAAAATATTTGAATCTTCTATGAATTCTATTACGTATGATTGGTTATCTTTGCAAGTCTCTTCGAATTATCAGTTTGGTTTGGCCGACTAGATTGATCTTTCTTACAATGGGAGAAGTTCTTAGCTTTGGGTTCAATCTTGCGTTCCTCGATCTCAGTGACAGTATGGCAAACGACACGTATTGTTGCCATCGAGGATAAAAAGATGGGGTTTATATCATATTGTTTGAGTTTATCCCTCTACATCATGTCATCTTGCCTAATGCGTTACTCTGTTCTTATGAACTTAATACTCTAGATGCATCTTTGGATAGCGGTCAATGTGTGGATTAATAGTAGTAGATGCGGTGAGTCGGTCTACTTGTCGCGGACGTGATGCCTATATACATAATCATGCCTAGATATTCTCATAATTATGCACTTTTCTATCAATTGCTCGACAGTAATTTGTTTACCCACCGTAATACTTATGCTATCTTGAGAAAAGCCACTAGTGAAACCTATGGCCCACGGGTCTATTTTCCATCATATTAATCTCCCGTCAACAAGCTATTTATGGCGCCGTTTATTTTTTAATCTTTAGTTCTAATCTTTATCACAAAAATACCAAAAATATTATCTTATCATCTCTATCAGATCTCACTTTTGCAAGTGGTCGTGTGATGACCCACAAGTATAGGGTATCTATCTTATTCCTTTCGATAAGTAAGAGTGTCGAACCCAACGAGGAGCAGAAGGAAATGATAAGTGGTTTTCAGCAAGGTATTCTCTGCAAGTACTGAAATAAGTGGTAACAGATAGTTTTGTGATAAGATAAATTGTAACGAGCAACAAGTAACAAGAGTAAGTAAAGTACAACAAGGTGGCCCAATCCTTTTTGTAGCAAAGGACAAGCCGGAACAAACTCTTATAATAGGCAAAGCGCTCCCGAGGACACATGGGAATATCGTCAAGCTAGTTTTCATCACGTTCATATGATTCGCGTTCGGTACTTTGATAATTGATATGTGGGTGGACTGGTGCTTGGGTGTTGTTCTTACTTGAACAAGCATCCCACTTATGAAGTATTAAGGTAAACCTAACCATAGCATGAAACATATGGATCCAAATCAGCCCCTTACGAAGCAACGCATAAACTAGGGTTTAAGCTTCTGTCACTCTAGCAACCCATCATCTATTTATTACTTCCCAATGCCTTCCTCTAGGCCCAAATAATGGTGAAGTGTTATGTAGTCGACGTTCACATAACACCACTAGAGGCTAGACAACATACATCTTATCAAAATATCGAATGAATACCAAATTCACATGACTACTAATAGCAAGACTTCTCCCTTGTCCTCAGGAACAAACGTAACTATTCACAAAGCATATTCATGTTCATAATCAGAGGGGTAATAATATGCATAAAGGATCTGAACATATGATCTTCCACCAAATAAACAAACTAGCATCAACTACAAGGAGTAATCAACACTACTAGCAACCTACTAGAACCAATCCGGACTTGGAGACAAGAATTGGATACAAGAGATGAACTAGGGTTTGGAGATGAGATGGTGCTGGTGAAGATGTTGATGGAGATTGCCCTCTCGATGAGAGGAGCGTTGGTGATGACGATGGTGATGATTTCCCCCTCCGGAGGAAGTGTCCCCGGCAGATCAGCTCTTCTGGAGCCCTATATTGGTTCCGCCAAGGTTCCGCCTCGTGGCGGCGGAGTTTCGTCCCGAAAGGTTGCTTAATGTTTTTTTATCATCAAAAGACTTCATATAGGAGAAGATGGGCGTCGGAGAGCAACCAGGGGCCCACGAGATAGCGCGCCCCCCACCTCGTGAGCGGTGTGGGCCCCCAGCCTTCATCTTTGGCGACGATTTTTCTTTATTTATTTTAAGATATTCCGTTGAGTTTCGGGACTTTTGGAGTTGCAAGAATAGGTCTCCAATATTTGCTCCTTTTCGACCAGAATTCCATTGTACCGGCATTCTCCCTCTTCATGTAAACCTTGTAAAATAAGAGAGAATACCCATAAGTATTGTGACATAATGTGAAATAACAGCCCATAATGCAATAAATATCGATATAAAAGCATGAGGCAAAATGGACGTATAAACTCCCCCAAGCTTAGACCTCGCTTGTCCTCAAGCGAAAAGCCGATAACAATAAATACGTCCTCATGTTTAGAGGTAGAGGCGTCGATAAAAATAAAATACGTACATGAAGGCATCATGATTGTTCTCATAACAGCAACATATATAGATTTTGTCATATGATTACTTATGTTCAAGTGATGATCTTTTCACAATGCGAAAGTATGAATCAGAAACCTTATTGAGCACCAACAAATTATAACCTCAGTCATTGAAGCAATTGCAATTTATCATAACATCAGAAAGAGTCTATGTCAGAGCTTAAAAGAAAGTCCACATACTCAACTATCACTTAGTCGTTCATAATTGCTAACACTCACGCAATACTTGTGGTTACGGAGTTTTAATCGGACACAGAGAAAGATAGGGGCTTATAGTTTTTCCCCACAACCTTTTACCTCAAGGGTAATGCCAACAATAATAATTCATGCTCCCCTACATCCAATTAGATATGTATATCATGTTCTTTCCAACATGCTGGGCTTTCCAAAGGATAAAATGAAAAAGGAAAGGTGAAGATTACCGTGACTCTTGCATAAGGTAGAGGATAATAATAAAAGATAGGCCCTTCGCAGAGGGAAGCAGAGGTTGCCATGCGCTTTTATGGTTGGATGCACAAAATCTCAATGCAAAAGAACGTCACTTTATATTGCCCCTTGTGATATGAACCTTTATTATGCAGTCCGTCGCTTTTATTTCTTCCATATCACAAGATCGTATAAAGCTTATTTCTCCCACACCAATCAATCATACATATTTAGAGCAAATTTTATTGATTTGCACCGATGACAACTTAACTGAAGGATCTTACTCAATCCATAGGTAGATATAGTGGACTCTCTTGGCTAAACTGGTTTAAGGGTATTTGGAAGCACAAGTAGTATCTCTACTTGGTGCTGAGAATTTGGCTAGCATGAGGGGGAAAGGCAAGCTCAACATGATAGAGGATCCATGACAACATACTTTATCTCAGATATAAGAAAACATAACTCATTATGTTGCCTTCCTTGTCCAACATCAACTCTTTAGCATGTCATATTTTAATGACTGCTCCCAATTACAAAAGATGTCAATGATAATATATCTATATGTGAAACCTCTCTTTCCTTATTACTTCCTATTAATTGCAACAATGACCAAAGCTACATTTGCCAACTCCCAACAACTTTTAATCATCATACTCTTTCTATGTGAAGTCATTACTCTTAGTAAGATCAATATGAACTCTTTGTTTCTTTTTATATTTTTTTCTTCTTTCTATTCACCCAAGATCATGGCTAAATAATCAAGCCCTTGACTCAACACTAAACTTTATTATATAGCTCACGGACTCGATTACATAGAGGGATCATAAAGCAAAACTCAAAACTAGATCATGCCATAAACTTTATTCTACTAGATCAAGATACTACTAGTAGGATCGAACTAAAAAAACGGTAAAGATAGGAGTTGTGATGGTGATACGATACCGGGGCACCTCCCCCAAGCTTGGCAGTTGCCAAGGGGAGTTCCCATACCCATGTGATTATGTCTCCTTCTTTGTTGTTGGAGAAGGTGGAGGTGATGGATAGTCGCACATCAAGCGTAAGAGGTCCTCCAGCTTGCGGATGATTCCCTTCAGTGCAACAATATGCTCCTTCAACAAAATATTCTTTTGTGTGAGATACTTGTTCTGTATACGAGCTAACTCAATCATCTTGAAAGCTTCGATCTCAGTTGGGGTAAGAAGGTTATGATCAAGTTGAAGGATGTCTTTTGCTGCTGGAGCTTGATCCTCCGTGGCCTTCTTGATCCTTTCATCCTTGTTGACCTTCATGGGTTCTTCCCTCTTCAGATATATCTTCATTAGCCAAGCATCGTTGTCACCATTGTTGGAGGAGGGGGATGACATGATGCCTAGCCTTGAAAACCCTGACAAAAAACAGCTCGAAACAAGAACAGGGGAGATTTGTGTGATACGGCAGTCAAAACCTTCAGGAGAATATATAATGAATTTTTACCGACCAAAATATGTATCGTGCAAGAAAACAGAGTCCGGAGGGCACACGAGGTGCTCACGAGGTAGGGGGCGCGCCCTGGGGGGTAGGGCGCGCCCAACACCATCGTGGGGCCCTCGTGTCCTTCCCGGACTGCCACTTATTTTTCTATTTTTCTAAATATTCCAAAACGGAGAAATTTTGCCTTAAAAATTATTTTGGAGTTGGTTTACTTACCGTACCACATACCTATTCCTTTTCGGAGTCTGAAACGGTCTGGAAAGTGTCCCTTATGTATTCCTCCGGGGTTACGGTTTCAATAATATTGGTCTCAACATTTATGGGATTACCTGAGATATAATGTTTGATCCTTTGACCGTTTACCACCTTCGGATTTGTGCCTTCGAAGTTGTTGATTTTTATGGCACCGGAGCGATAGACTTCCTCGATAACATAGGGACCTTCCCATTTAGAGAGAAGTTTTCCTGCAAAAAATCTTAAACGAGAGTTGTATAGCAATACATAATCACCTACATTAAACTCACGCTTTTGTATCCTTTTGTCATGCCATCTTTTAACTTTTTGTTTAAACAACTTAGCATTTTCATAAGCTTGGGTTCTCCATTCATTTAGTGAGCTAATATCAAATAACCTCTTGTCACCAGCAAGTTTGAAATCATAGTTGAGCTCTTTAATAGCCCAATATGCCTTATGTTCAAGTTCGAGAGGTAAATGACATGCTTTTCCATAAACCATTTTATACGGAGACATACCCATAGGATTCTTATATGCAGTTCTATAGGCCCATAATGCATCATCAAGTTTCTTGGACCAATTCTTTCTAGACCTATTAATAGTCTTTTGCAAAATTAATTTGAGCTCTCTATTACTCAATTCTACTTGACCACTAGACTGCGGGTGATAAGGAGATGCAATTCTATGATTAACATCATATTTAGCAAGCATTTTACGGAAAGCACCATGAATAAAGTGTGAACCACCATCAGTCATTAAATATCTAGGGGCTCCAAACCTCGGAAATATAACTTCCTTAAGCATTTTAATAGAAGTGTTATGATCAGCGCTACTAGTTGGAATAGCTTCTACCCACTTAGTGACGTAATCAACAGCAACTAAAATATGTGTATATCCATTAGAGGCAGGAAAAGGTCCCATATAATCAAAGCCCTAAACATCAAATGATTCAATAACAAGTGAATAATTCATAGGCATTTCTTGACGTCTACTAATATTACCAATTCTTTGACATTCATCGCAAGACAGAACAAATTGACGGGCATCTTTGAAGAGAGTGGGCCAATAAAAACCGGATTGCAATACCTTATGTGCAGTTCTATCTCCAGCGTGGTGTCCTCCATAAGCTTCGGGATGACACTTGCGTAGGATATGTTCCTGTTCATGCTCAGGTACACAACGTCTAATAACACCATCTACTCCTTCTTTATAAAGATGTGGGTCATCCCAAAAGTAATGTCGCAAATCATAGAAAAACTTTTTATTTTGTTGGTATGTGAAGCTAGGTGGTATAAATTTAGCAACAATATAATTAGCATAATCAGCATACCATGGAGTGCTACGAGAAGTGCTTATGACATTTAATTGTTCATCAGGAAAGCTATCATCAATAGGTAGTGGGTCATCAAGAACATTCTCTAACCTAGATAAGTTGTCTGCAACGGGGTTCTCAGCTCCTTTTCTATCAACGATATAAAAATCAAATTCTTGCAGCAAGAGAACCCATCTAATAAGTCTAGGTTTTGCATCTTTCTTTTCCATAAGATACTTAATAGCGGCATGATCAGTGTGAATAGTTACTTTAGAATCAACAATATAGGGTCTGAATTTATCGCAAGCAAATACAACTGCTAAAAGTTCCTTTTCGGTAGTAGCATAATTTCTTTGAGCATTGTCTAGAGTCTTAGTAGCATAATGGATAACATTTAATTTATTATCAACTCTTTGCCCTAGAACAGCACCTACAGCATAATCACTAGCATCACACATAATTTCAAACGGTAAATTCCAATCAGGTGGCTGAACAACAGGTGCAGAGACTAATGCTTTCTTAAGTATTTCAAATGCTTCTACACAATCATCATCAAAGACAAATGGTAAATCTTTTTGTAATAAATTAGTCAGAGGCCGAGAAATTTTTGAGAAGTCCTTAATGAACCTCCTATAAAATCCGGCGTGACCACGGAAACTTCTTATACCTCTGATGTCCTTGGGACATGGAATCTTTTCAATAGCATCAACCTTGGCTTTATCAACTTCAATACCTCTTTCAGAAACTTTGTGCCCCAAGATATTACCTTCATTAACCATAAAGTGGCACTTTTCCCAATTCAAGACAAGATTAGTTTCTTCACATATCTGCAAAACTCGATCAAGATTGCTCAAGCAATCATCAAAAGAGGAGCCATAGACGGAAAAGTTGTCCATGAAAACCTCACCAATCTTTTCACAAAAGTCAGAGAATATAGCCATCATGAATCTTTGAAAGGTAGCAGGTGCATTACATAAACCAAAAGGCATACGTCTATAAGAAAAATTACCAAAAGGGCAAGTAAAAGTAGTCTTTGATTGATCTTTAGCCGAATACGGTATTTGAGAGAAACCAGAATAACCATCTAGAAAGCAATAATGTGTATGTTTGCATAATATTTCTAGCATTTGATCAATAAAAGGTAAGGGTAATGATCTTTCTTAGTAGCTTTATTTAATTTGCAGAAATCAATTACCATCCTATAACCTGTAATAATTCTTTATGGATCAATGCATCTTTATCATTAGGGACAACAGTAATACCTCCCTTCTTAGGGACACAATGGACAGGACTTACCCACCGACTATCAAAGAACGGGATAAATTATACCTGCCTCCGTAAGCTTGAGTATTTCTTTTCTTACCACTTCTTTCATTTTAGGATTCAAGCGTCGTTGAGGATCACGAACTGGTTTGGCATCCGCTTCCAAATTTATTTTATGTTGACATAGAGTGGGACAAATGCCCTTAAGATCATCAAGAGTATATCCAATAGCGGCACGGTGCTTCTTCGGGGTTTTCAATAATCTCTCTTCTTCATGCTCTGAAAGGTTAGCGCTAACAATAACAGGATATATTTTCTTTTCATCAAGATAAGCATACTTAAGATTATCGGGCAACGGTTTAAGCTCAAACACAGGATCACCCTTGGGTGGAGGGGGATCCCCTAGGATTTCAACAGGCAAATTATGTTGCAGAATAGGTTCCTGTTTAAAGAATACTTCATCTATGTCCCTTCTTTCATTCATGAACATATCATTTTCATGGTCTAGCAAATAATGTTCTATGGGATCACTAGGAGGTACGGCAATAGAAGCAAGACCAACAATTTCATCCTTACTAGGCAATTCTTCCTCACGATGTTGTTTACTAAATTTAGAGAAATTAAACTCATGAATCATATCATCCAAGCCAATAGTAACAACATCCTTTTTGCAGTCTATCTTAGCATTAACAGTATTCAAGAAGGGTCTACCAAATATAATGGGACAAAAGCTATCTTGTGGAGAACTAAGAAAAAGAAAATCAGTAGGATATTTAGTTTTCCCACACAAGACTTCAACATCTCTAACAATTCCCATTGCAGATATAGTATCTCTATTGGCAAGTTTAATTGTAACATCAATATCTTCTAACTCAGCAGGTGCAATTTCATGCTTAATTTCTTTATATAAATCATAAGGTATAACACTAGCACTAGCACCCATATCACATAAGCCATGATAAAAATGATCTCCTATTTTAACAAAAATAACAGGCACGCCTACCACAGGTCTATGTTTATCTCTAGCTCAAGGTTTAGCAATTCTAGCAGATTCACCGCAGAATTGAATAACATGTCCATCAATATTATCAGACAAGAGATCTTTAACAATAGCAATATTAGGTTCTACTTTGACTTGCTCAGGAGGTGTATAAGTTCTAATATTGCTTTTACGAACCACAGATGAAGCTTTAGCATGATCCTTTATTCTAACAGGGAAAGGTGGTTTCTCAACATAAGAGGTAGGAACAATAGGATCATTATAAGTGACAGTCTTTTCTTCAACTTTAATAGGTGCAGCTACTTTTACTTCTATGGGAGGATGATATTTAAACCACTTCTCCTTGAGGAGATCAACATAAGTAGCAAAAGATTCAGAAAAAGAAGCTACTATCTCAGAGGCAAGTCCATATTTAGTGCTAAACTTACGGAAAATATCGGTATCCATAAAATATTTAACACAATCAAACTTAGGTGTCATACCTGACTCCTTACCTTCGTCGAGGTCCCAATCTTCAGAGTTGCGTTTAATTCTATCCAATAAATTCCATTTAAATTCAATAGTCTTCATCATAAAAGAGCCAAAGACAAGAAGTATCGAGCATGGTGCGATTGTTATCAGAAAGCCGAGCATAAAAATTCTGAAGGATTGTCACTCTTGAGAGCTCATGATTGGGGCATGAATGTAACATTGATTTAAGCCTCCCCCAAGCTTGAGAGATGCTTTCTCCTTCGCGAGGCCAAAAATTATATATATAATTGTGATCACGATGAACAAGATACATAGGGTAATACTTTTGATGAAATTCCAACTTCAATCTTTTATAGTTCCATGACCTCGTATCATCACATAGCCTATACCATGTCAATGCGTCTCCCTTCAAAGATAAAGGGAAGACCTTCTTCTTAACAACATCATCGGGTATACCTGCAAGCTTAAATAGTCCACAAACTTCATCCACATAGAGTAGATGTTCATCAAGATGCTTTGTTCCGTCTCCTGTAAAAGTGTTAGCTAGCAGTTTTTCCATCATACCCGAAGGAATTTCAAAAGGAGTTTCATTTTCAATAGGTTCAGTAGGTTGAGGAGCAACTCTTTGCTCTACTGGACGGGGTGAAGATACCCCGAACAAGCCCCTCGGAGAATTACTTTCCATAGTAATAAGTGACAGTAAATTTCAGCACACTATATAAATTTTTCCTTACCAAATTCCACCTACCAAAGGCGCTACACTCCCCGGCAACGGAGCTAGAAAAGAATCTTGATGACCCACAAGTATAGGGGATCTATTGTAGTCCTTCTGATAAGTAAGAGTGTCGAACCCAACGAGGAGCAGAAGGAAATGATAAGCGGTTTTCAGCAAGGTATTCTCTACAAGTACTGAAATAAGTGGTAATAAATAGTTTTGTGATAAGATAAATTGTAACGAGCAACAAGTAACAAGAGTAAATAAAGTGAAGCAAGGTGGCCCAATCCTTTTTGTAGCAAAGGACAAGCCGGACCAAACTCTTATAATAGGAAAAGCGCTCCCGAGGACACATGGGAATATCGTCAAGCTAGTTTTCATCACGTTCATATGATTCGCGTTCGGTACTTTGATAATTTGATATGTGGGTGGACCGGTGCTTGGGTGCTGTTCTTACTTTAACAAGCATACCACTTATGATTAACCTCTATTGCAAGCATCCGCAACTACAACAAAAGTATTAAGGTAAACTAACCATAGCATGAAACATATGGATCCAAATCAGCCCCTTACGAAGCAATGCATAAACTAGGGTTTAAGCTTCTGTCACTCTAGCAACCCATCATCTACTTATTACTTCCCAATTCCTTCCTCTAGGCCCAAATAATGGTGAAGTGTTATGTAGTCGACGTTCACATAACACCATTAGAGGCTAGACAACATACATCTTATCAAAATATCGAACGAATACCAAATTCACATGACTACTAATAGCAAGACTTCTCCCTTTTCCTCAGGAACAAACGTAACTACTCACAATGCATATTCATGTTCATAATCATAGGGGTAATAATATGCATAAAGGATCTGAACATATGATCTTCCACCAAATAAACCAACTAGCATCAACTACAAGGAGTAGTCAACACTACTAGCAACCTACTAGCACCAATCCCGAACTTGGAGACAAGAATTGGATACAAGAGTTGAACTAGGGTTTGGAGATGAGATGGTGCTGGTGAAGATGTTGATGGAGATTGCCCTCTCCCGATGAGAGGAGTGTTGGTGATGACAATGGTGATGATTTCCCCCTCCCGGAGGGAAGTGTCCCCGGCAGAACAGCTCTGCCGGAGCCCTAGATTGGTTCCGCCAAGGTTCCGCCTCGTGGCGGCGGAGTTTTGTCCCGAAAGGTTGCTTAATGTTTTTATCTCATCGAAAGACTTCATATAGGAGAAGATGGGCGTCGGAGAGCAACCAGGGGGCCCACGAGATAGGGGGGCGCGCCCCCCACCCTCGTGAGCAGGGTGTGGGCCCCCTGGCCTTCATCTTTGGCGACGATTTTTCTTTATTTATTTTAAGATATTCCGTTGAGTTTCAGGACTTTTGGAGTTGCACAGAATAGGTCTCCAATATTTGCTCCTTTTCCAAAGAATTCCATTTGCGGCATTCTCCCTCTTCATGTAAACCTTGTAAAATAAGAGAGAATACCCATAAGTATTGTGACATAATGTGAAATAACAGCCCATAATGCAATAAATATCGATATAAAAGCATTATGTAAAATGGACGTATCACCGTGAAGGGATTGACAACCCCTTTATCGCGTTGGTTGCAAGGTTCTTATTTGTTTGTGTAGGTACGAGGGACTTGCGTGTGGCCTCCTATTGGATTGATACCTTGGTTCTAAAAAACTGAGGGAAATACTTACGCTACTTTGCTGCATCACCCTTTCCTCTTCAAGGGAAAAACCAACGGAGTGCTCAAGAGGTAGCAAGAAGGATTTCTGGTGCCGTTGCCGGGGAGTCTACGCACAAGTAAAGACATACCAAGTACCCATCACAAACTCTTATCCCTCGCATTACATTATTTGCCATTTGCCTCTCGTTTTCCTATCCCCCACTTCACCCTTGCCGTTTATTCGCCCTCTCTTTCCGTTCGCCTTTTTTCTGCTTGCTTCTTGTTGCCTGTTTGCCCTAATGGCCCTTCCTAAAAACGTTGATCCTTACCTTAAAAATTTGGAAGAAATTGAAAACAACGTCATAAGCTTTATGACTTTGCAATTTGAGCATAATAATTTCTTTAGAAACGAGCTTAAAGAACAAAAAGCATTATGGAATACATGAAAAAAGAGCTTGATGATATGTCTAAGGAATTTTTATGGCTTGAGATCTCAGTTTGCTCATCTTGAAAAACTAATAGCCCAAATTTCGGATAAGCATGCCACCTTAGTCAATAAGATGGCCGCTAAACCGGAAGATTTAGAAGGTAATAAGGATGAAGATCTAAAAGTGATTGATGTGTCTCCTCTTAAATCTTTGTTTTACAATTTGAATCTTGATAAGGATGGGACTGGAGATGAGTCAACTTTAGTTAAAAGGCGTCCCAATGATTCAGAGTTTTTAGATCTTGATGCAAAAATTGGTAAAAGTGGGATTGAAGAGGTCCAAACTTTACATAGCAATGAACCCACTATTTTGGATTTCAAGGAATTTAATTATGATAATTGTTCTTTAATAGATTGTATTTCCTTTTTTGCAATCTGTTCTAAATTCTCCGCATGCTTATAGTCAAAATAAGGCTTTTACTAAACATATCGTAGATGCTTTAATGCAATCCTATGAAGGAGGGCTTGAATTGGAAGTTTCTATCCCTAGGAAACTTTATGATGAGTGGGAACCTACTATTAAAAATAAAATTAAAGATCATGAATGCTATGCTTTGTGTGATTTGGGTGCTAGTGTTTCCATGATTCCAAAAACTTTGTGTGATATGTTAGGTTTCCGTGAATTTGATGATTGTTCTTTCAACTTGCACCTTGAGGATTCCACCATTAAGAAACCTATGGGAAGAATTAATGATGTTCTTATTGTTGCAAATAGGAATTATGTGCCCATAGATTTCATTGTCCTTGATATAGATTGCAATCCTTCATGTCCTATTATTCTTGGTAGACCTTTCCTTAGAACGATTGGTGCAATTATTGATATGAAAGAAGGGAATATTAGATTCCAATTTCCGCTAAAGAAAGGCATGGAACACTTTCCTAAAAATAAAATAAAATTACCTTATGAATCTATTATGAGAGCCACTTATGGATTGCATACCAAAGATGATAATACCTAGATCTATCCTTGCTTTTATGCCTAGCTAGGGGCGTTAAACGATAGCGCTTGTTGGGAGGCAACCCAATTTTATTTTATGTTTCTTGCTTTTTGGTTCTGTTTAGTAATAAATAATTGATCTAGCCTATGGTTAGATGTGGTTTTATGTTTTATTTAGTGTTTGTGCCAAGTAAAACCTATAGGATCTTCTTGGATGACAGTTATTTGATCTTGCTGAAAAAGTCAGAAACTTTCTGCTCACGAAAACAATTGTTAAAAATCACCAGAACATGATAAAATACTGATTCCAATTGCAGCAGATCAATAAACAAATTATCCAGGTCGTCCTATTTTTGTAGAAGTTTTGAGGTACAGAAAGTTTGCGTTTGACATAGATTACTACAGACTGTTCTGTTTTTGACACATTCTGTTTTCCCTATGTTGTTTGCTTATTTTGATGAATCTATGGCTAGTATCGGAGGTTATGAACCATAGAGAAGTTGGAATACAGTAGGTTTAACACCAATATAAATAAATAATGAGTTCATTATAGTACCTTGAAGTGGTGTTTTGTTTTCTTTCGCTAACGGAGCTCATGAGATTTTCTGTTGAGTTTTGTGTTGTGAAGTTTTCAAGTTTTGGGTAAATATTTGATGGATTATGGAACAAGGAGTGGCAATAGCCTAATCTTGGGGATTCCCAAGGCACCCCAAGGTAAAATACAAGGACAACCAAAAAGCCTAAGCTTGGGGATGCCCCGGAAGGCATCCCCTCTTTTGTCTTCGTCCATCGGTAAATTTACTTGGAGCTATATTTTTATTCACCACATGATATGTGTTTTGCTTGGAGCGTCTTGTATGATTTGAGTCTTTGCTTTTTAGTTCACCACAATCATCCTTTCTGTACACACCTTTTGGGAGAGACACACAATAATCGGAATTTATTAGAATACTGTATGTGCTTCACTTATATCTTTTGAGCTAAACATTTTTGCTCTAGTGCTTCACTTATATCTTTTAGAGCACTGTGGTGGTTTTATTTTGTAGAAATTATTGATCTCTCATGCTTCAATTATATTATTTTGAGAGTCCTTTAGAACATCATGGTAATTTGCTTTGGTTATAAAATAGTCCTAATATGATAGGCATCCAAGTTGGATATAATAAAAACTTTCATATAAGTGGTTTGAATACTAAGAGAAGTTTGATACTTGGTGATTGTTTTGAGATATGGAGATAGTGATATTAAAGTTGTGCTAGTTGAGTAGTTGTGAATTTGAGAAATACTTCTGTTGAACGTTGCTAGTCCCGTAGCATGCACGTATGGTAAATGTTGTGTAAAACATTTGAAACATGAGGTGTTCTTTGATTGTCATCTTTATGAGTGGCGGTCGGGGACGAGCGATGGTCTTTTTCTACCAATCTATCCCCCTAGGAGCATGTGCGTAGTGCTTGGTTTTTTATGACTTGTAGATTTTTGCAATAAGTATGTGAGTTCTTTATGACTAATGTTGAGTCCATGGGTTATACACAATCTCAACCTTCCATCATTGCTAGCCTCTACAGTACCGTGCATTGCCCTTTCTCACCTTGAGAGTTGGTGCAAACTTCGCCGGTGCATCCAAACCCCGTGATATGATACGCTCTATCACACATAAATCTCCTTATATCTTCCTCAAAACAGCCACCATACCTACCCATTATGGCATTTCCATAGCCATTCCGAGATATATTGCCATGCAATTTTTCCACCGTTCTGTTTATTATGACACGCTTCATCTTTGTCATATTTCCTTGCATGATCATGTAGTTGACATCGTATTTGTGGCAAAGCCACCATGCATATTATTTCATACATGTCACTCTTGATTCATTGCCCATCCCGGTACACCGCCGGAGGCATTCATATCGACTCATATTTTGTTCTAGTATCGAGTTGTGATCATCGAGTAGTAAATAAATAGAAGTGTGATGATCATGATTAATAGAGAATTGTCCCCCCAAAAAAAAGAAAGGCCAAAAAAAGAGAAGGCCCAAAAAAAGAGAAGGCCCAAAAAAATAAAGAAGAAAAAAACAAGAGAAATAAAAAGGGACAATGCTACTATCCTTTTTTTCCACACTTGTGCTTCAAAGTAGCACCATGATCTTTATTATAGAGAGTCTCTTGTTTTCTCACTTTCATATACTAGTG
Source organism: Aegilops bicornis (assembly GCA_021605145.1). Classification (NCBI taxonomy): domain Eukaryota; kingdom Viridiplantae; phylum Streptophyta; class Magnoliopsida; order Poales; family Poaceae; genus Aegilops; species Aegilops bicornis. Next base: position 131,430,155 of record CM038673.1, on the reverse strand, counting down.
GGAATTTTTCATTATAGAACTTGGCTTGTATATTCCAACAATGGGCTTCCTCAAATGCCCTAGGTCTTCGTGAGCAAGCAAGTTGGATGCACACCCACTTAGTTTCTCTTGTTGAGCTTTTATACATTTATAGCTCTAGTGCATCCGTTGCATGGCAATCCCTACTCCTTGCATTTACATCAATTGATGGGCATCTCCCTAGCCCGTTGATTAGCCGCGTCAATGTGAGACTTTCTCCTTTTTGGTCTTCTCCACACAACCCCCATCATTATATTCTATTCCACCCATAGTGCTATATCCATGGCTCACGCTCATGTATTGCGTGAAAGTTGAAAAAAGTTTGAGATTACTAAAGTATGAACCAATTTCTTGGCTAGTCATCGGGGTTGTGCATGATGAGGGCATTCTTGTGTGACGAAAATGAAGCATGGCCAAACTATATGATTTTGTAGGGATGAGCTTTTCTTTGGCTATGTTATTTTGAGAAGACATAATTTCTTGGTTAGTATGCTTGAAGTATTATTATTTTTATGTCAATATTAAACTTTTATCTTGAATCTTTCGGATCTGAACATTCGTGCCACAATAAATAAAATTACATAAAAATTCTGTTTTTATCATTTACCTACTCGAGGACGAGCAGGAATTAAGCTTGGGGATGCTTGATACGTCTCCAACGTATCTATAATTTTTGATTGTTCCATGCTATTATATATTCTGTTTTGGATGTTTAATGGGATTTATTATATTCTTTTATATTATTTTTGGGACTAACCTACTAACCCAAAGGCCAAGTGCAAATTGTTGTTTTTTGCCTATTTTAGTGTTTCGCAGAAAAGGAATATCAAACGGAATGAAACCCTCGGGAGCGTGATTTTTGGAACGAACGTGATCCAGAGGACTTGGAGTGGATGTCAAGAAACGAACAAGGAGGCCATGAGGCAGGGAGGCGCGCCTACCGCCCTGGGCGCGCCCCCCACCCTCGTGGGCCCATCGTAGCTCCACCGACCTACTTCTTCCTCCTATATATACACACGTACCACGAAACCATCCAGGAGCACCACGAAACCCTATTTTCACTACCGCAAACTTCTGTACCCGTGAGATCCCATCTTGGGGCCTTTTCCGGCGCTCAACCGGAGGAGGAATCGATCACGTAGGGCTTCTACATCAACACCATAGCCTCTCCGATGATGTGTGAGTAGTTTACCACAGACCTTCGGGTCCATAGTTATTAGCTAGATGGCTTATTCTCTCTCTTTGGATCTCAATACAAAGTTCTCCTCGATCTTCTTGGAGATCTATTCGATGTAACTCTTTTTGCGGTGTGTTTGTCGAGATCTGATGAATTGTGGGTTTATGATCAAGATTATCTATGAACAATATTTGAATCTTCTCTGAATTAGTTTATGTATGATTGGTTATCTTTGCAAGTCTCTTCGAATTATCAGTTTGGTTTGGCCTACTAGATTGATCTTTCTTGCAATGGGAGAAGTGCTTAGTTTTGGATTCAATCTTGCGTTGCTCGATCCCAGTGACAGAAGGGGAAACGCCACGTATTGTATTGTTGCCATCGAGGATAAAAAGATGGGGTTTATATCATATATCCTTGAGTTTATCCCTCTATTCCATGTCATCTTGCCTAATGCGTTACTCTGTTCTTATGAACTTAATACTCTAGATGCATGCTGGATAGCGGTCGATGTGTGGAGTAATAGTAGTAGACGCAGGCAGGAGTCGGTCTACTTGTTGCGGACGTGATCCCTATATACATGATCATGCCTAGATATTCTCATAATTATGCACTTTTCTATCAATTGCTCGACAGTAATTTGTTCACCCACTGTAATACTTATGCTATCTTGAGAGAAGCGACTAGTGAAACCTATGGCCCCCGGGTCTATTTTCCATCATATTAATCTTCCGTCAACTAGCTATTTCTTTCGCCTTTTATTTTGCAATCTTTACTTTCAATCTTTATCATAAAAGTACCAAAAATATTATCTTATCTTCTCTATCAGATCTCACTTTTGCAAGTGGCCGTGAAGGGATTGACAACTCCTTTATCGCGTTGGTTGCAAGGTTCTTATTTGTTTGTGTAGGTACGAGGGACTTGCGTGTGGCCTCCTACTTGATTGATACCTTGGTTCTCAAAAACTGAGGGAAATACTTACGGTACTTTGCTGCATCACCCTTTCCACTTCAAGGGAAAACCAACGCATGCTCAAGAGGTAGCATGGGTCATCAAGGATATTCTCTAACAATCCTAAATGGTTTCTATTAAACTTGGAAAAATTAAACTCATGAGATTCATCAACAAAGCTAACACTGACAGTTTGTTTATGACAATCTATAGTAGCATTAACAGTGTTCAAGAAGGGTCTACCAAAGATAATGGGACAAAACTCATCTTGTGGGGAACCAAGAACTAGAAAATCAGTAGGGTATTTTATTTTCCCACACAAGACTTCAACATCTCTAGCAATCCTAAGTGGTGTGATGGTGTCTCTATTAGAAAGTTTAATAGTGACGTCTATGTCTTCTATTTCAGCGGGTGCTATGTCATTCATAATTTCTTGATATAAGGGAAAAGGAATAGCACTCACGCTAGCACCTAAATCACATAATCCATGATAACAATGATCTCCTATTTTGACTGAGACAATAGGCATGCCAACAACAGGTCTATGTTTATCTTTTTCATCGGGTTTAGAAATTCTAGTAGCTTCATCACAGAAGTAAATAACATGCCCATCAATATTTTCTACCAGGAGATCTTTAACCATAGCAACACTAGGTTCTACTTTAATTTGTTCAGCAGGTTTAGGTGCTCTAATATGACTCTTGCAAACCACATTTGAAACTTTAGCATGTTCCTTTATCCTAACAGGGAAATGTGATTTCTCAATGTAAGCAGTAGGAACAACTGGGTCAACATTATAAATAATAGTTTCATTTTTAGTCATGACCGGTTGTTTAATTTCACTGGTGCGCGTCGGTCCTAAACAAAGGGGAATAGGGAGCCTTGATGCATACAGTTGTCCCTATATAACCGTTTCTGATATCTCGTACATCCCAAACACTTCATCCTTGCTACTCGTTTGTGCTCGCATTGCCATCGCAGTCGGAGTTCTATGGTTCTGCCTAAAACCAGGCAGTTTCTAGGCACGGGAGCTTTCAACGCAGATTTTAGGCAGATTCTAGGCACGGGAGATTTACGATGCTTGGCACATCACAAACAGTTCATGATTATAGACCATGTATGATAGGTAGACAATCACACACATTTAGTTTTCCCGCACCGTATGTGATAGTGTCTGACATCACACACGCTTTGCGAACGAAAACTGTGTGCATGCTTGCACACGTTTCCTCTCTGTAAACCGTCTCGGATTATGGTGTATATCGCAAAAGTTTGTGTTTTACAAACCGTGTGTGCCGTAATGACCTGCACAACGTAATTTTTCCCTAATTTAATTGCTGCTATTTAAAATTGTACCTAATTTAAACTTGAAAGTAGGCTTCATATCCATCAGGTTCAAACAACCAATGCATTATTCGATTCACAGGTACATATGTTTAAAAATTACAGAAGCACCAAATAAAGATAGTGTACCAGGGTTCTATAATTGTACTATTACAGATGGTAAAGAAAGATGCGACAAACATTCCAATTGCTGAACAAGGTGAAGTGGAATGGCCCTATTGTGCTCTCCTGGATGCAGAAGTAATGCAGGACTCTAGTCCAACCCCTTGTGATGGCCGGCCGCCAATCATGTAGTTTGAGAGGTAATCTTGAGTAAACTGCTTCAGGATCCACTTCAAAAGAAAAAAGATTCAGATATTGTCATCTAACACAACTCATTACGGGCAGTAAAAAGAAGGCTACAGGGTTCTTACTTACCATCCTGCAGTTCACTGTTGTCTTGCATAAAGTGTAAACAAATAGTCTGATTGACATCTTTTGACCCATTTCAGTAACAATCTTTATGAGTTACCTCACTTGATGCTGGTTCATGAATATCTCATTGCCCCATGCGCAGAAAGGGTCGATGTGTGGATCTTTGGCAATGATATATGTACCTAAAAGCACCAAGTTAATATTAGAAGCTAAACAACAATTGAAAAATGATGTAGTACAACAATCCATCCATCCCATTATATAAGATTTTATTACATGTATATCTAGACATCATCATAACATTAAGGTAACACTCTTCCTTGTTGCTATGTAGCCTGGGATTGCATGTTTAGTCATTCAGTACAATGCATGTTGCTAAACAACAATTGAAAAATGAAAAGGCAAGTTAACTGCAATATCCTTAACAGTATCCAAATATCGTAATTCATAGTGGTATTGTTGAAACTGTTATTGATGAAATTGAATTGCACAACAAATAGTAGCACATATAGAGCATCACATTGTGAAGAACTGAAATAAACAAGTCATAAGGACATCTCTAGGCGATCTTTAAAAAGTTAAAGGACTAAAACCCTTAGTGGATATATATATATACTTCAGCAATTTTTGGCCCTTTCTAGTCGATCCCCTAAACTTAAGGTTGTAAACTTCAATTTGATCATGTTCAAAGTAGGTTAAACCGAAAGTAGCATGCATTCAAACATAAACATAGATAGTTTTGCATAACCAAACATAAAATATAAATTTAAACTAAGCTAAACTACTTTCGTCGAAGTAGAGGCCGAGCCAATCCTTCCTCGTCATGTACGGTGTGCCGTGAGCCGGGTCCGGGCTAGTACCGTCGTCGGGGTCGTTGGGGAAGGCACTCCTCCACTCGTCGATGTCGATCTCCTCGTCCTAGGGGCCCACCTCGACGCCCTCCACGCCGCCGTCGCTGCCGCTGCCGCCTTCAACCTCGTAATTAGAGGAGAGCGCGATAACCTCGCTGTCCTCCGTGCCGCCGTCCACGCCGCCCTCCGCACCGCCGTCCTCGCCGCCTTCGACCTCGTCATCAGAAGAGAGCGCGATAACCTCGGCGCCCTCCATGCCGGCAAAGATCGCCCGCTCCGCCTCCACGAGCTCGGAGCTCTTGCATGTAGGCCTCATCGGCGGCCTCGGCCTTGAGACGCTCCCACACCTCGTGGTCCTCGAGCGCCATAGCCGAGCTCACCACCCTGGCTCCGGCGGAACGAGGTGGACCGGACGTGTGCTGAAAGGGAAATTGAGCCTAGCTGCCGCGCCGTGGTAGCGGACCTGCTAGCGGTCGTACTCCATGGCCGCGAGCTCGGCCGTGTGGAAGCTACCAAGCCATCGGCGGGTGTGGGTCTCTCGATCCGTTATCTCGGCAACCCACATCCCCCACCGCCGCTACCGGACCCCGACGTAGGACTTTGTCAGCTGTCGGGTATGGGGGAGGACGGGGAAGTCCTCGAATCGGCGTAGGGGCGCGGTAGCGGGCCGATCGGACCTGCGGAGGACAACGGGGACACCTCGACGGCCACCTCCCCGACGTCGGGCGAAAAGGCCGCGATAAACCTCTTTTTGGCCATTGGCTACTCGAGCTCCCCAGCACACAGGCAGAGTTTGAGGATGGAGGCACCGGCTATGGCGGCGACCTACCAATGGTTTCGAGGGTTGTGTATGTCTGTGTGAGTGGAGGTTGTGTTTGAGGAAATACTGCGGCAACTGAAATTTTTTTACTAGGCGGGGGTAACAAGGCGGGGCTACTGAAAATTTGGATCAAGGGCGAGCAGATATTTTGAGGTTGCGAGGGATGCAGAGGCGGGAGTAAAATGCCGGGGCTACTGCAAATTTGAATCAAGGGATTGAAGAAGAGAGGGATGCAGAGGAGGGAGTTTTGGGGGGAGCGAGCTAGTGTGCTTGACACGCCGTTTATGGACTGTAGCCGACGCACCTTCTGGCGTAAGCCATAGGCATACTATACACCAACGGTGCTCCAAGAAATTTTGTACTGCATCTCACACGGTTGGTGAGAATAAACTGTCTGGAATCTACTTGATTTGAATTACAAAACGGTGCATACAAATTGGTTGAAAAATCAAATCTGTGTCCTTCAGTGCAAGCTTAGGTCCCATGGAAGAAATGGGAATGAATTTTTCGGGGTTCGTTTGGCCTTTTTTATACATTAACTGGGTTTTCTAGGCATTTTATGTCCATAATTCAAATTTGAACTACAAGCATATCCTCCAATGCACTAAAGTTGGTTGAAAAATCACATGTGTGTCCTTGGTTGAATTTCTAGGTCCCATGCAAGAGATGGGAATGAATTTCAAACACCAGGGCATTATTGATTGCCGGCAAAACGTTGAGATACCTGGTTTTTAAATTCTAGTAAATCCAAAACTCATATGAAATTCATGAAACTTGGCATGCTATCATGGAGCGGCATCAACATGCCATGGTGAAAATTTTGTCCCATTTGGGCCAGGTTTGGGTATGAGCTTCTCACAAACCAGAGCTTCTCACAACAAGCATGATGGTTTCGATAGGGAACGTACCACCTTTGGGGACGAGACGATATCCGTTGCCTCCTATTGCTTTCAAAAAATTTCTAGTGTCAACATAGAACAACAGGAGTTTTGTGTTCAATCTTGGAATTTTTCGGGGTTCGTTTGGCCTTTTTTATACATCTGGATTTTGTAGGCATTTTATGCGCATAATTCAAATTTGATCTACAAGCACATGCTCCAATGCACCAAAGTTGGTTGAAAAATCACACGTGTGTCCTTGGGTGAATTTCTAGGTCCCATGCAAGAGATGGGAATGAATTTCAAACACCAGGGCACTGTTGGTTGCCCGCAAAACGTTGAGATGCCTGGTTTTTAAATTCTAGTAATCATGAAACTTGGCATGCTATCATGGAGCGGCATCAACCTGCCGTGGTGAAATTTTGTCCCATTTGGGGCAAGTTTGGGAATAAGCTTCTCACAAATCAGAGCTTCTCACAACAAGCATGATGGCTTCGATAGGGAACGCACCACCTTTGGGGACGAGACGATATCCGTTGCCTCTTATTGCTTTCAAAATATTTCTAGTGTCAACCTAGAATAACATGAGTGTTGTGTTCAATCTTGGAATTTTCCGGGGTTCGTTTGGCATTTTTTTATACATTAACTGGGTTTTCTATGCATTTTATGTGCATAATTCAAACTTGAACTACAAGCACATCTTCCAATGCACAAAAGTTGGTTGAAAAATCACATGTGTGTCCTTGGGTGAATTTATAGGTCCCATGCAAGAGATGGGAATGAATTTCAAACACCAGGGCACTGTTATTGTCGGCAAAATGTTGAGATGCCTGGTTTTTAAATTCTAGAATATCCAAAACTCGTCTGAAATTCATGAAACTTGGCATGCTATGATGGAGCGGCATAAACATGCCTTGGTGAAAATTTTGTCCCATTTGGGGCAGGTTCGGGTATAAGCTTCTCACAAACCAGAGCTTCCCACAACAAGCATGATGGTTTCGATAGGGAAAGTACCACCTTTGGTGACAGGACGATATCCTCTGCCTCTTATTGCTTTAAAAAAATTTCTAGTGTCAACATAGAACAACAGGTGTGTTGTCCTCAATCTTGGATTTTTTCGGGGTTCGTTTGGCCTTTTTATACATTAACTGAGTTTTCTAGGCATTTTATGTGCATAATTCAAAATTGAACCACAAGCACATGCTCCAATGCACTAAAGTTGGTTGAAAATTCACATGTGTGACCTTGGGCGAATTTATTGATCCCATGCAAGAGATGGGAATGAAATTCAAACACCAGGGCACTGTTGATTGCCGGCAAAACATTGAGATGCCTGGTTTTCCAATTCTAGTAAATCCAAAACGCGTCTGAAATTCATGAAACTTGGCATGCTATCATGGAGCGGCATCAACATGCCTTGGTAAAAAATTTGTCCTGTTTGGGGTAGGTTCGGGTATAAGCTTCTCACAAACAAGCATGATGGTTTCGATAGGGAACGTCCCACCTTTGGGGACGAAACGATATCCATTGCCTCTTATTGCTTTCAAATATTTTCTAGTGTCAACATAGAACAACAAGAGTATTGTGTCATTTTTGTGATTTTGCGGGGTTCGTTTGGACATTTTTATGCATTAACTGGGTTTTCTAGGCATTTTATGTGCATAATTCAAATTTGAACTACAAGCACATGCTCCAATGCACTAAGGTTGGTTAAAAAATATAATATGTGTCCTTGGGTGAATTTCTAGATCCCATGCAAGAGATGGGAATGAAATTCGAACACCGGGGCACTGTTGATTGCCGGCAAAACGTTGAGATGCCTGGTTTTTTAATTCTAGTAAATCCAAAACTCGTCTGAAATTCATGAAACTTGGCATGCTATCATGGAGCGGAATCAGCATGTCGTGTTAAAATTTTTGTCCCATTTGGGGCAGGTTCGGGTATATGCTTCTTACAAACCAGAGCTTCTCACAACAAGCATGATGGTTTCGGTAGGGAACGCCCCACCTTTGGGGACGAAAAGATATGTATTGCCTCTTATTGCTTTCCAAATTTTTCTCGTGTCAACATAGAACAACAGGAGTGTTATGTCAATTTTTGGGATTTTTCGGGGTTCGTTTGGACATTTTTATGCATTAACTGAGTTTTCAATGCATTTATGTGCATAATTCAAATTTAAACTACATGGACATGCTCCAGTGCATATAAATTGGTTGAAAAATCAAATCTGTGTCCTTGAGTGCATGCTTAGGTCCCATGCAAGAAATGGGAGTGAATTTCAAACACCAGGGCACCGTTCATTACCAGCAAAACATTGAGATACCTTGTTTTTAAATTCTAATAAATCCAAAACTCGTCTGAAATTCATGAAACTTGGCATGCTACCATGGAGCGGCATCAACATGCCGTGGTGAAAATTTTGTCCCATTTGGGCCAGGTTTGGGTATGAGCTTCTCACAAACTAGAGCTTCTCACAACAAGCATGTTGGTTTCGATAGGGAACGTACCACCTTTGTGGACGAGACGATATCCGTTGCCTCTTATTGCTTTCAAAAAAATTCTAGTGTCAACATAGAACAACAGGATTTTTGTGTTCAATCTTGGAATTTTTCGGGGTTCGTTTGGCCTTTTTTATACATCTGGATTTTCTAGGCAGTTTATGTGCATAATTCAAATTTGATCTACAACCACATGCTCCAATGCACCAAAGTTGGTTGAAAAATCACATGTGTGTCCTTGGTTGAATTTCTAGGTCCCATGCAAGAGATGGGAATGAAATTCAAACACCTTGGCACTGTTCATTGTCAGCAAAACATTGAGATGCCTGGTTTTTAAATTCTAGAATATCCAAAACTCGTCTGAAATTCATGAAACTTGGCATGCTATGATGGAGCGGCATCAACATGCCATGGTGAAAATTTTGTCCCATTTGGGGCAGGTTCGGGTATAAGCTTCTCACAAACCAGAGCTTCTCACAACAAGCATGACAATTTCGATAGGGAAAGTACCACCTTTGGTGACAGGACGATATCCTCTGCCTCTTATTGCTCTCAAAAAATTTCTAGTGTCAACATCGAACAACAGGAGTGTTGTGTTCAATCTTGGATTTTTTTCGGGGTTCGTTTGGCCTTTTTATATATTAACTGGGTTTTCTAGGCATTTTATGTACATAATTCAAATTTGAACTACAAGAACATGCTCCAATGCACTAAAGTTGGTTGAAAAATCACATGTGTTACCTTTGGCGAATTTGTTGATCCCATGCAAGAGATGGGAATGAAATTCAAACACCAGGGCACTGTTGATTGCCGGCAAAACATTGAGATGCCTTGTTTTTAAATTCTAGTAAATCCAAAACTCGTCTGAAATTCATGAAACTTGGCATGCTATCAGGGAGCGGCATCAACAAGCCATGGTAAAAAAATTGTCCTGTTTGGGGTAGGTTCGCGTATAAGCTTCTCACAAACCAGAGCTTCTCACAAACAAGCATGATGGTTTCGATAGGGAATATCCCACCTTTGGGGACGAAACGATATCCATTGCCTCTTATTGCTTTGAAATATTTTCTAGTGTCAACATAGAACAACAGGAGTGTTGTGTCATTTTTTTTGATTTTGCGGGGTTCGTTTGAACATTTTTATGCATTAACTGGGTTTTCTTGGCATTTTATGTGCATAATTCAAATTTGAACTACAAGCACATGCTCCAATGCACTAAGGTTGGTTAAAAAATATAATATGTGTCCTTGGGTGAATTTCTAGGTCCCATGCAAGAGATGGGAATGAAATTCAAACACCAGGGCACTGTTGATTGCCGGCAAAACGTTGAGATGCCTGGTTTTTAAATTCTAGGAAATCCAAAACTCGTCTAAAATTCATGAAACTTGGCATGCTATCATGGAGCAGAATCAGCATGCGTGTTAAATTTTTTGTCCCATTTGGGGCAGGTTTGGGTATATGCTTCTTACAAACCAGAGCTTCTCACAACAAGCATGATGGTTTCGGTAGTGTACGTCCCACCTTTGGGGAAGAAACGATATCTATTGCATCTTATCGCTTTCCAAGTTTTTCTCGTGTCAACATAGAACAACAAGAGTGTTGTGTCAATTTTTGGGATATTCCGGGGTTCGTTTGGAAATTTTTATGCATTAACTGAGTTTTCAATGCATTTATGTGCATAATTCAAATTTAAACTACATGCACATGCTCCAGTGCATATAAATTGGTTGAAAAATCAAATATGTGTCCTGGGGTGCATGCTTAGGTCCCATGCAAGAAATGGGAATGAATTTCAAACACCAGGGCACCGTTGATTGCCAGCAAAACATTGAGATACCTCATTTTTAAATTCTAGTAAATTCAAAACACGTCTGAAATCCATGAAACTTGGCATGTTTTCACGGAGCGGCATCAACATGCCGTGGTAAAAATTTTGTCCCGTTTGGGGCTGGTCTGGGTATATGCTTCTCACAAACCAGAGCTTCTCACAACAAGCATCATGGTTTCGGTAGGGAACTTCCCACCTTTGGGGACGAAACGATATCCACTGCCTCTTATTGCTTCCAAAAAATTTCTCGTGTCAACATAGAACAACAGGAGTGTTGTGTCAATTTTTGTGATTTTTCGGGGTTCTTTTGGACATTTTTATGCATTAACTGAGTTTTAAATGCATTTATGTGCATATTTCAAATTTGAACTACATCCACATGCTGCAGTGCATATAAATTGGTTGAAAAATCAAATATGTGTCCTTGGGTGCATGCTTAGGTCCCACGCAATAAATGGGAATGAATTTCAAACACCAGGGCACCGTTGGTTGCGGACAAAACATTGGGATGTCTGGTTTTTAAATTCTAGTAAATCCAAAACTTGTCTGAAATTTATGAAACTTGGCATTCTATCATGGAATGGCGCCCGACATGATGTGGTATTTTTCGTGTCCATTTTGAGAGAAGGCGCACTCGAATAATGACAGCCAACGGAGGCATTTAAAAAAATAGCTGCCACTTAATATCTCAAACGTGTGTGTTTTGTTAACCATTCACGTGACGCCACGTGTCTTGGTTTTAATGGCTATAGGAGGTGTCGTGCGGACAGCTCCTAGACCTTGACTGAACGGGAGGCGTGCGAGCGCAGTCCGCTGCGCCGGCTGACCGGAAGGCGTGCAAGCTATCCTCCAATGCACAGGCTCACCGGGAAGCGTGCGAGCTTTACGCTGCGCAGGCTCACTGGGAAGCGAGCCCTTTGACTTCCATGCCCGCCCTCCTTCCTCTCCATTAATTGCGCCTGAGCCGCTGTTTAATACGGGCGGCCTTACTGTTCGCCTCCCATTCCCCTCCTCCCCGCAGACCTCCACTGCCATGGCGCAGAATGATCATCTACCACTAGTCTTCATGTTTGGTGAATTCGACTCCAAGCCGAAGGAGATAGAAAATAAGGAGGAATGGGGCCTCATGGACATGGCCCAGAACGAGCTAGCCGCGGCCGTTGCTGCCCCCGCTCCCGTCCCAGCTCCCATCCATGCAACCGCGCCAGCGACCATCCCCGTAGCATTGATGGGCTGGTCGTCGAGCACTATCCCTGAGCTGGAAGCCGCGGGCGTCAGCGAGGTCTCCGCGGACACGCGCGAGCTTGTGTACATGCCAGCGGCAACGCCCGTGCCCGTGCGCGCCCCTCCACCCACTGTGCCCCCGGCCCTCGTGCATTTGGATGCATCCGTCGCGCCCATACGCGCCCCTCCACGCCTCGCGGCGCCGGTCCCCGTGCGTTTGACTGCACCCGCCACGCCCGTGCCCATGCCCGTGCGCGCGCCCCCCTCAGCAGCATGGGATGCTGCCATCGATGGCTACCTCTCAGCGGCGCCAGTTGCCGTCGTCCCGCGCCCCGCCCGTCGTTTGCGCGACGACATGATGTTTAATTTACAAGTGAAGAACATTTTGTGCTGCCTTGAAGACTTCAACAACGGTGTCCCAGAGGACGACAATGACAAGGACGGCGAGGCACGCCACCTCCGCCGCCGCCGGAAATAATTTTTTTGGGGTTTAATACTGTATCTTGAATTCTCGATCATATGAATTTAAATTTGCAGTGTGACCGAATGAAAGATATGGTTTGAACGAACTTGCGTTTTTATCTCTTAATGTAGAGACTTATCAAATGATTTTATTTTGAAAAAAACATCAATGGTTTTTAAATATAAAACACTCATCGCAAACGTTTTAGTTAGAACACCCGTATGCAAACCGACAGCTCCCCCAGGAAGCCAAGGGAAAATGTGCTGAGCAAGATTTCTGCATCCCTTCAACGCAAACGGTTGTTTTGCATGACCCGTGTGCAACCACGCACAAACAATTGGGTAAGATTTGCATATCTATCATTTTGGGTATGTTTCCATTTCTCAAACTGGAAAGATTGACATTTGTTTATCTAGTAACATTGTCATTTGTCAACCTTGTAGCACTGTGATTTGTAAAAATATGCAGCTACAAATAACTAGCACTATCTAATTTTTGCAACTATAATCACTAGCACTGTTCATATGGACACCACTAGCAGGAGTGAGTTCATGGACGCATATGCAAATGAACCATTGATTACACACAACAAGTCATCAACCCACAATGACAACAAGGATACACATTGGATTATAGATCATTTCCAACTAAGCATTCTAGTAAAGTTTTTCTCACACAACAAATAACAAAGAGATGAAATGAACTTCAGCTCAACCACTCGTCGGTGTTGGAAACGCTTGCTTTGAACCAGAAGTGACTCTCTGGGAAGGACCAGCTACTGTCAATCTCGAGACCAACGTAGGACTGATCATCCAGGCTGAAGCGGCCCATTTCAATACCCATATTGGAACAGTAGGGAAGCATAGTAATGTCCGAGGTATAGATACAGTTGCTTCTCATAAATGGTAGTAATGTTGTGTCAACAACAGCTGGATCGCCTTCCACCATCATTGGATAGTTTTGTCCAAGGAAGAGCGAGTTTCTTCCAAGACTTTCAATACTGAACCAGGGAGAAGGTGTTGGCGCTAGTACATCATTGTCCATCCCGAATACCCTGCAAATGATGTTGGAATAGGTCCGGAGAGTGCGACCATACGAGACAACACCTGCTTCCTCAGTAACATCAGCAGTGCCCCGTATACAGACAAGAAGAGTTGATCCATTGGAATAAGTTGCCAGGCGCCACTGAGTATATGGGTCTTGCTCGTCCTCATGCTCGTGAATAAACTTCTCAAGTATAGGTGGTGGAATGTTCACAGGACCTTGGAAACACAAGAAGGTTAATTAGTAAAGGAAACTAGCTAACCCGCATGCATGTGGACGAAACAATTAGAATTACGGTGGAAGAAAAACGTACCGAAATCATGAGGATTCCATGCAAAAACAGTGCCGCGACTGGTGGCGGCAAACACAAGACCCTCGTATCGAATTGCATCATAGTACTCATCCATGTATAGAAACTGATTTTTGAGCAATATCCATCGAGTCGAACCATGAAGGACAGCAACAAGCTTGTCGAAGATAGCGACAACATAAGCATTCCTATAATCCAAAGAGCGGTTGGGAACTCGACAAATTGCTATGTTCCATAGACGACAGTCAGCATGATCGTATTTGAAATCACGTAGAATACCGGTGTACTCAATCTCTGGGCAGTCGTCTGAGATTTTTCGAAGTGGAACCCGGTGACGAGTGTACACATTCACAAGTTCCCACTCACGGTTGTACCCAATATAAACAACCCAATCTCCATTTTCACCTGCCCCAGCCTTGCCCTCAAGCGACGGCATCTTAACATCATACGTCATTATCAAGCGGCATCAACTTACACAAGGCGATGCTTCCCTCGTCCCAGCGCCAGTCAGCAGGGTCACGGCGAAGAAGATAGGGGAGATCAAACCACTCCTGAACCCTTGGGTTCCTTGTAATGATGTTATTAGTTGATCGAGAATGGTCTTGAACGAACCTGCCATGCTAGCCGAGGTGATGATGTCGCACTGATCAATGAGGTTGTCCACCGCATTATCATTCAGATCGGGGCAAGAATAACGGGGTCGTTTCCAGCTTGTTCCCTCCATGGAGAAGACGATCAAACAATGGCAGAAGGAATGGTGAAGGCAAATGGAGGAGGGAGGAAGAGCTAGCGTGCGACATCAGTTCCAAATTGAGAGGGAAAGGCGAAGAGTCGGTGGACGGTTGCCACGGTACACGAAGAGGCGCCTGGGGAGCGAACGGTTGCCACAGAGGTCATACACTGACGACAAGGGCCGAGTGAACCGCATGCAATCTCATCGCACAACACACATGCTTTGTTAAGTGAACCGTTTATGTACTCTTGTGTCAACGCAAATAGTTCATCCGAGTGAACTGCATGCCGTATATCCCACACACCTTGTTCTGGCTGACAGTTTCTTTTGTGTTGCCTAATCACAAACAGTTCATCCGAGTGAACCGTATGTTGTTTATCGCACACACCTTCATCTGGCTGCCCATTTCTTTTGTGTTGCCTAATCACACACAGTTCATCCCAGTGAACCATATGTTGTGTATCGCACACGCCTTCATCTGGCTGCCCGTTTCTTTTGTTCCTCCTCATCACAAACAGTTAATTTAACTGAACTGTATGCCCTTCATCGCACACGCAACTAAAACCTGAACCGTGTTTGATGCATCACTCATCGCAAACATTTTATTCATTTCTAACGGTTTTCATACAGCACCATTTGCGATTATGGCATCGCACACAGTTTCTCGAAGGGTCTCTGATTCTAGTGTCGCGTTAGCATCATCCTGCAGTAGTGTCTCTTCTTTAATAGGTGGGTGATATTTAAAACACTTATCCTTAGGATGATCAACATGAGTAGCAAATGATTCACAGAAAGAGGCTACTATCTCAGAGTCAAGTCCATATTTAGTGCTAAACTTCTGAAAAGCACCTGTATTCATAAAAGATTTAACACAATCAAACTCAAGCTTAATACCCGACTCTTTACCTTCGCCGAGTTCCCAATCTTCAGAGTTATGTTTATTCTTTCTAAAAGATCCCACCTAAATTCAATAGACTTCTTCATAAAAGAACCAGTACAAGAAGTATCGAGCATGGATTGATCATCACGAGAAAGCCGAGCATAAAAATTCTGAACAATAATTTCTCTAGAGAGCTCATGATTGGGGCATGAGTATGACATAGACTTAAGCCTCCCCCAAGCTAGAGCGATACTTCTCCTTCACGAGGCCAAAAATTATATATATAATTCCGATCACGATGAACTAGATGCATATGATAATTTTTTTGGTGAAATTCCAATTTCAATCGATTCTAATTCCAAGAACCTATATCATCGCATAGCCTATACCATGCCAATGCTTTTCCCTTCAAAGATAAAGGTAAAACCTTCTTCTTAGCTTCATCTCCGGGAAATCCCGCAAGCTTAAATAATCCACAAATTTCATCCACATATATCAAGTGCATATCCGGATGTTCGGTTCCATCTCTTGCATAACGATTAGCTAGCAGTTGTTCTATCATACCCGAAGGAATTACATAACCAATATTTTCAATAGGTGCAGTAGGTTGAGGGGCAACTAATTGTGGTTCCGGTCGAGGTGAAGATACCCCAAACAAGCCCCTCAAAGGATGATTATCCATAGTAACAAGTGAAAATAAATTTCACCACATAGTAATATTTTTTCCTTACCAATTTCCACTTACCAAGAGCGCTTCACTCCCCGGCAACTACGCCAAAAAAGTGCCTTGATGACCCACAAGTATAGGGGGTCAATCGTAGTCCTTTTGATAAGTAAGAGTGTCGAACCCAACGAGGAGAAGAAGGAAATGACAAGTGGTTTTCGGCAAGGTAATGTCTGCAAGCACTGAAATTGTCGGTAACAGATAGTTTGATAGGACGATAATTTGTAACAAGTAAATAACGATAACGGTAAGTAAATTGCAGCAAGGTAGCGCAATCCTTTTTGAGGCAAAGGATAGGCCAAAACGGCCTCTTATAATAGGCAAAGCGTTCTTGAGGATACACGAGAATTTCATCATATCACTTCCATCATGTTAGCTTGTTTCGCGTTCGCTACTTTGATAATTTGATATGTGGGTGGACTGGTGCTTAGGTGTTGTTCTTACTGAACAAACCTCCTACTTATGATTAAACCCCTCGCAAGCATCTGCAACTATGAGAAAAGTATTAAGATAAAATCTAACCATAGCATTAAACTTTTGGATCCAAATCGTTCCCTTACGAAATAGCGCATAAACTAGGGTTTAAGCTTCTTTCACTCTAGCAACCCATTATCGGTGTCAAAACCAGCGGATCTCGGGTAGGGGTCCCGAACTGTGCATCTAGGGTCGATGGTAACAGGAGACAGGGGACATGATGTTTACCCAGGTTCGGGCCCACTCGATGGAGGTAATATCCTACTTCCTGCTTGATTGATCTTGATGAATATGGGGATTACAAGAGTTGATCTACCACGAGATCGTAATGGCTAAACCCTAGAAATCTAGCATGTATGATTATGATTGCCTCTATGGACTAAACCCTCTGGTTTATATAGACACCGGAGGGGACTAGGGTCGTACAAAGTCGGTTACAGAGAAAGGAATCTACATATCCGAACACCAAGCTTGGCATCCACGCAAAGGAGAGTCCTATCCGGACACGGGAGAAAGTCTTCTGTCTTGCACCTTCATGGCCCATCAGTCCGGCCCATGGTACATAGGCCGGACGCCCGAGGACCCCTTAATCCAGGACTCCCTCACCCATCATCTAATAAATACTCCACAATGCATTCCGTTAGGCCCAAATATGGTGAAGTGCCATGTAGTCGACTTTCACATGACACCACTAAGGGAACACAACATACATATCATGAAAATATCAAACACATATCAAGTTCACATGATTACTTGCAACATGACTTCTCCCATGACCTCAAGAACAAAAGTACACTACAAAAAAAATACACTTCCGTGATGATACGTGTTTGTCATAGTAGGTCACGTTTTTTGTCATGCATGTACATCCATGACGATTTTATGACAGAATCCAGATTGTCATACCTGTGCTATCATAGAAGTGTTCCATGACATTACCAAAATTATCATCACGGAAGTGTCCACTTCCATGACGATAAATCGCGCGTCACAGAAGTGCTTTCGTCAAGGGTGACCGACACGTGGCATCCACCATAACGAAACGCCAAGCTATCGGGTCGGGTTTTGGATCCGTTAACCCATTAACAGCCCCGACCAATGGGAAATTTCCACGTGTAAAATTCTTATTGGCCAGACGAAACACGTGTCAGCTCGTCAGTGGGTCAGATAGGCGCCTATGATATGTCGACACGTGCCACGGCCCACCATCGCCCATTTAGCTTACAAAGCCGGCCCGTTTGACTTGGTTAAAAGTTAACGGGCTGGCCCATGAAAAGCCTGTTAACGGTCTCTTCGCAAATAGCCCATTTTACGGCCCGTTAACTCAGGCCCATTAGGCCCTAAAGGAAATCGGCCCAACAACATCGTGTGGGCCATCGAATATAACACCAGCCCATTTCACTTTTGGCCCATGTATGGCCCAGGACGTCTTTCGGCTCATATGAGGCCTTCGTGTCTTTCGGCCCTTTACAGGCCCACGGTGACTCTAGCCCATAATGAACAGTAATTTTCTTTGTACCCGTTAACGGCCCATGATTTACATGGGCCGTTTCCAGCCCGTGTTAGCTTTCGGCCTATTGACGGCCCATACGTTCTTGGGCTCCTTTTCGCCCTTGATTACTTCCGCCCGTCACCGGCTCGTTCCCTAATGGGCCAAATTCGCCCATGGAAAGAGTCGGCCCGTTCTTGGCTGTTCCCCGAATGGGCCAAATTTGGCCCATGGCAAGAGTCGGCCCGTTACTGGCCTGTTACCCTAATGGGCCAAATTCGGCCCATGGCAAGAGTCGGCCCGTTTCTGGCCTGTTAACCCGTTGCATCGTTTCCGGCCTATCCTATATTCTGGCCCATTAACGACCCGTTAAGCCTGTGACAGAATTAAGCCTTTGCTATCCTACGGCCTGTTAACGGCCCGTTACCGTTCTGGGTCGATACCAATTACGCCTGATTAACGGCCCATGTAGACCCATTTATCCGACGGCCCGAGGCCCACCGATTACAGGCCCATTTATCGACGGCCCGTAGGAGACCCATGGATCCTACGACCCGTATATGGCCCATGGTAGTTGCGGCCACTAGCAAACCAGGGAAAAAGAAGACTAGGAAATAAATAAGGCCGAAACTAACGCTAGGCTATTAAGGCGATTGCAAAGATTACATCCACTCGGCATCAAAGATCGCCACCAGTGCAAATATAGGGAACACCCTACACTATACAAAAATGGCTTGCTGTTTTCTTCAGCCGGTGGCTGCACGTTAAGAATAATTTTTGTATCGCACCAAAACAAATTACACCTATATAACAAAAGGAAGGTTGGCATAAAACTTAACAGTCTAGCAGATAAATGCACCACCAGAAGTTTAGAAGCTCAGTTCATTTGACCTGACTGTTACGTTTTCATGTTGTATTGTCCGCTGGAGCACCATAACCCTCGCCTTCATTTCCCCTAGGCTTATGAACAACATAGCAAATGTCTGATAGTCTGGTTTCAAAACCATGCATATCTTGACGACATTGAGCAATGTTTCTCCTTGTTTCACAAAGGGTCTTTGTTAGGAAATGGACTTGTGTCTGGAGCGCAGATACAACATTAATTTGAGCTTGCATATCTTGATCATGAGGCAGTTTGGACGATATTGCCTTAACAACCAACCCAGTATTACGCAGGAACGTGCTTTTAGCCTTTGTTAGTGGACAGTCTTGACCCACCGCAGAAGAGCCGACATTGCGGTTATAATTGCGTCGCCACCTTCGTAAGGTGGCGGTTCCACCATTTTTCCATAGCTCGCTGAAAAGTTGAGGTTTTACATTAGTAGTACCGTAATGTAAGATATTAAGGAGGCAGCAAACCAAACAAAATAGCTTTGGTCTATATACGTAACTTATTCGTGAACCCATGTAAAATATTAGTTGTATTTTATTGCAAAGTACATAATAAAACCAGGTTCCAAACATATGACCATGTACCATCGCTAATGTATTGTCTATTTCTTCACATTGTATTGAGGGCTAAGGATAAAGAGACGAAGTTTATAATACGGTAAGCATAGTATGACATCATTCATATCACAAAACAACTGAGAACAGACAAACAGGCAATTGTAACGTTGTGTGGGCAAGTCGAGCACGAACTAGATTACGGATCAAGATCAAAGGAACATCACTCCTCTCTTTTAAACCTTATAAGGTGCAATGATATGCTAAGACAATTGTGTATCCTGCAAACCATGCAGTTCAAGGCACAAGTCAGAGTAAGTAGTAGTTAAAAGGCATGAGGATTAATGACTTACAACAGCGGCTTTGACTGGTGTAGTCATGCCCTTCTTCTTGCTGGTGTGACAGTCCTTGAAGATTTCCACATCATTAGGTTCAGGTACTTTTTGGTCCTTGCGGGCTTTCCTCTGCATTTAGAACAAGTCAATATAGATCTGATAATATGGTACAGCGAAAAGAGTGAAACAACAGCTAATTACAAGAGCCTCGCAGTGTGAAATATAGCTACCAGATCCTGTCGTCTGTTGGAATTTCACTTTCGTACGGTTGGCCTTGTTCTTTGAACAGTTCACCTGCAAGAAGATAGATTTGTGTGGCACATGCGTAAATAGGACTTCAACATGTGATCTGATCACATATATATAATGTACCTGATACTTGGATCGTGCCGGTGTTTAACAAGGCCCTCCAGTCTTCATCCGATATATTTTCCATCGGAGATGTTTGGGAAAGTTCATCGTTAGCCTTGCCTTCAAAGTGAGTTTTCCTCAAGTTATACCAATCTTGTCATGCAGCAGACTTGAAAACATGTGTGCAAGCTTGTCTGGTTGCATCATCTTGGCTATCCAACTTGAACCTCATCTGTTGAAAATTATGGAAGTCTCATTATCAGCACCTAGAAAGTATGGGACAGAGCAAGACGATATTACTAGTTTCCATACATAACCATACTTATAGATAAATGGTGGAGGAAGGTGTTGAACTAGGTTTCGTCTTTGTCATTCCTGTACTGAATCCATGTTGGGAGGATACGTACATGACACCTAACGGCAACCTCTACCTCTGATACTAACATGGCGGACTCTGTAGCATCACGTGGCCTTTTTAAACCTGCCTCAAAACGGATCTCCATTCTTCCTCCTCTATATTTATTTAACCTATCGAGCATTATCCCTGATGTTTGTTCCTCTTGCACCTAGGTGCTAGTCCAACAACGAATATAGGAAGTGTTAGTGTACATCAAACTATGAGACTACATATAAAGAAGCATGCAACTGTAACTTGACTCCAACAACTACCTTCTTGTTGTTGAAGCTCACAAGGTTCATCTGATATTGCCAACTCGTCTTGTGTCAAGAGTGCTTGGGAAGTAGTGTCGTGGCAAGGGAGCTTGGGAACGTCTTTGCTAGCTTCGATTGGCCTTGAGTAAGTCGTGCAGCTGGTAGTACTGTGGTAGGTGTTGCAAGAACTAGGGTTGTCTCTGTTTTTTTGGTCGCAGCTATTTGTTTCCTTTTGGCTTTTTTTGCAACTCGTGTAACATGGGATGCCGTGTTTGTAGAATTTTCCGCTGGACTTTGACCTTCTATTGCACCATCAGTACCAGCAGAATCTGCAGGATTCATCCGCTTCTCATTCCCTGCCATTCTGTGTTTCTTCCTCTTTCTCTGCGCCATGTTAAGTCAAGCCGACAAGAAAAACGAATAACAATTTAGTTCTTCAGAACAAATTGATGCGTGATGCAGACGAACTGAACTTTGATGTTAGACAACCACATGATAGGAGGATGTAATATGTATGAAAACAGGACGGAAGAGATAACCAGAACTATGATGTGTAAACTAAGAAGAAGACATTTCACCAAATTAGAAGCAATGCAATGGAAGGTAGACACCATATGAAAGATGCTACAAATATCGCTCTGCCAAGTTAACAGTGTCTCATCATAATGGCGTTTAAACAAATGTGAAGCAGTACAAGAAATAAATCATATGCAAGATGCAAACAACATCACACTACCATGTTAGAGGTCTCTCATCATTAGTGCCATTGCATATTCACAGCATTGCATATTCACAGCATTGCATATTCAACAAATTAGAAGCAATGAAAGCTAGACACCATATGAAAGATGCAACGAATATCACTCTACCAAGTTAAAACTGTCTCGTCATAAGTCATTTCAACAAATTAGTAGTACAAGCTAGAAAACAATGTGAGATGTAACCTATATCACACTCCAAAGTCAAACGTGTCTTATGATAAGTGATTGTTACAGGTTACACAACAATAGTAATTTGATGTAAGAATATGGTGTGATAGACAGATATTGTATGTTCTAGAAACAGGAACACATGTCTTATTCAAGTATAATGTGTAAAGTAAGCAGATGGAATTCAACAAAATTAGAAGCAATACAAGCTAGACATCACACATAACATGCAACCACATACAACAGTGCCAAGTTAGAGGGAGCACCGGTGATGCTGCACTAGGCGAGACGTGCTCATCATAAACATAGCTTTGTTGAGTGTCTATGCATGTGTTGTCTTGGAAATCGTCTTGGGGGTGTGGAGGAGTAGAAATCAGAGAGGCCCTCCGTTCGAAGGAGCACCTTTATCCGCTGCCTTGCTAACTTCCTTCTGCTTTATTGATTTTGAATTGTCAAGTAAAACCGACAAGAAAAAGCAATAAAATTCTCTCTTCAGAACTCATTCATGCATGATACTGACAATCACTACTTTGATGTAAGGCAAACACATGATACCTGGATGGAATATGTACGAAAAACAGGACGGCATGGCATGTTCACAACTGTTTGTGTAAACTAAGCAGAAACCATTCCATCAAATAAGAAGCAAAGCAAGCTAGACACCACATGAAAGATGCAACCAATATGACTCTTCCAAGTTAAAAGCGTCCCATCATAAATGGAATTTCAACAAATTAGAAGCAGCGCATGCTATAAATCATATGAAAGATGCAACTAATATCGCACTGCATATACTAAAGGTGTCTCGTCATATTGATTGATGCGGGATACGAAAAATATAGTTTTATGTAAGGACATGCTTAATAGACAGATGTACTATGTACTAAATACAGGAAGGCATGTCACATTAACAGGTATAATGTATAAGCTAAGCAGACTAGCACATGTAGTTTAACCAGATTGGAACACCACATGCAACATGCAACCACATATCACGCTGCCAAGTTAGAGCAAGCACCTGCGATGCTAGTGTAGGGGAAATGCTGTAATCAACTACAAAGCTACGTTCACTATCTTCATCTAGCATTTATGTTTCTTGAGAATCATGTCGGGAGGCTGACGCTGCATTCTTTAAATGAGGAGTAGTCCCCTTGCCTGCCTGCCTCATCATAAGTGATTGATAAGGGATACACAAGAACATTAGTTTGATGTAAGAAAATGGTTAATATACAGATGTACTAGTATGTACCAAAAATAGAAAGGCATGTCATATTTAAAGGTATAATGTGTAAGCTAAGCAGATGCAATTTAACCAAATTGGAAGCAATACTAGCTAGACATCCGGTTGGAGTGGTGAGCATGATCATCTAGGACCTGAGAGCCTGGTGGGAGGCGGGCTGCTTCACCACCATCGTAGCTTTTTAGTTGACTTCCAGGTGATGCCTATCTTTGCTGGTCTTGTCACTAGCACGGCCAGTGCCCTGACTAGCTATTTGTCTTCTGGTGCTCATGGGATGGTGGTTCATGTAAAAAAACATCTTTCCTTAGCTTACCGACTTCGGCCTTTCGAATACAAGCTAGACACCATATGGAACATGCAACCACATATGACACCGCGAAGTTAAAGCAAGCACCTGGGGTGGTGGTTCATTGAGAGCGACGTCATCAACTCTAGAGCTACGTTTACCGTCTCCATCTGCTGACACTGCACCCTTTATAGCATTGTAACGTGTCTTGCCTACCCGTATACGAAGCTGGAGCGACTTCTCTCTTTTTCTTTGCTGCTTCTCTTTCGGCAGGAGAGTCTGAAATACCCTTGCATAAAAACACAATAGTGAGAGTATGGGTGAAGTGTGTGCAGAACTAGTGCACTGTAAAAGTAGCAGATAGCAGGTGGCTAAAAAATAAATGACACGAGACATATGATAGCTCTACAACCATGGCAAACAAAATTAGATTCTACTTCGTATGATTTTGTAATATATGAGCACAGGAAATGCAGGTACTCCTCCAGCACACCACCACATGTGGTCATATCTAAGATAACGATCATTTGAAAATAAATAGGTCGATCGATTTTTTAATGAACCGTCCGGTCTATAAGGAACAGGCGGATGGCCTTCGCCTACCTCCCGCCAACATCCTTGATTTATCTTTCTCGAACCGCCAGCGACCACCGCCTGACCCCTGCCTCCGCCGCCCGCCTCCCATCGACCTCACACCACCGCCGTGCAGCTTGGCGCCCAGCCATCCCTTTAATCTCGGCCGACCTCCATATCGGGTGCCAGTAGCTCTAGGCCACACACGCCCCTAAGATAAACACCAAGGCGCTGCTTCCCCGGTGTAATAGGCGTACTAGCGCATGTTACGCCGGGGAATGCTTCTGTTAATTGGGAATCAGTTGGCCAGAAATTTAAATTCAAGGGGGCGACGGACCTCTAGCTAAGGTGAAATAGTATATGAGGAGAAACCTTGTGCATCGCGAGTTACTAGGAACATCTAGTATCAAGAAGAAGCGGTCAACTATTGTCTTCTGTGGGATGAATACCGTGCAAGAAGAGACGTAAGATTTGCACGAATAAGGGAAGAGGAGTACCTTTTTCGGCTGCCGGTGTGGTCACCTCCACATGTCGCGCCGATCTTCTTCTTTTTACCGGGGAAACCAATGTTCTAGAGGGTGCAGGCTTGGACGAACCCATGGCCAAATTGTTGACTGTGTTGCCGTGGGTCAGATGTCGACGGAGGGGAAGCAGATCCGAGGCAGCGAAGGACGGCGAAAGGTGAACAGCTCCTGCGGTGGAGGGTGGCGGTTGAGCGGCAGCGGTGAGGCGCAGGACGGCGTGGTTGAACTGGCTCGGGTACGGACGGCTCGGCCTCGGCTTCCACTACTAGCCATGGAGGGCGTTGCGGTTGAGGTTGCGGTGGACGACGACGTCGGGGTATCGGCTCCGGCGTGATGGAGGAGGGCGACGGTTGATGGTGGGATGGGGTGGCGGACGGAGGACGCCGGGGTTTCACGGCTGGTGGAGAAGTAGTTTTGGCACCCACAGACTACGAATGGGTAATCGGACGGGTGGGGGGAACCATGTTTTGGTCTGGGACGCGCTTGTTTTTGGCTTTTTTGAACAGAAGATGGGACGCGCTTGTTTGAAATTTGGGGAAAGTACAAACTTTGCCCCCTCTTAAATTCGGACCTACGGGTCGGGATAGGATGGTAATCCTATGTGTCCCAAATAGTGGGCGGGAGCGATTTCGGCCGCTCGCATGTGTGCTTAGGCGGCCATTGTGTATCAATGTTTTCCGGAGGCGGTTGCGTGGCGTCTAGATGAAGCTACAAACTTACCCTGGTTTAGACCTTTGAACGTCGGGCCGGTAGGTTTCATGGGTCGGAATTATTAGAAAAGTAATTTCCTTGTACTACCAAACATTGGTCTCACGCGGTTTCGGGCGAGTAGAGGCTCTTTTGGCGCTTCGTTCGAAATTTAGAAACAGAAGCATTCACGTTTAGAGTACTCTTGAACTATGAGGATTGACCTAAATAGATAACGTTATATTTGACCTTTTATGTTTGAAAACCTCATTAAATTATCCGCTTCTTTTTGAATTTTTGACACTTGAAAATCCTATAACTACGATTATTTTGGAATGGAGGAGCTAAATTTGAATCTATTTTGTACACGACTACATATGCTATTATGTACAAAATCAGAGCAAAGATTGGTGCCCCCATAATTTAGGTATGGTTTACAAATGCCATGATACCAAATTCAAATAATTAAATGGACTTCATGTTGAATTCGATTTTTTAAACCACCTTAAGTTGAATTCAAATGTATGCTAGTTCATAGGTAGCTATTTATAATGTCCATTGTGTAAATTTCGTATGTATAATGTGCTTTACACACAACATGAACTGTACTCACGTTTATATTCAATTGCTAAATCGATGCATCGTCTGGAGTTCAAAATACTAACTATGTGGATCAATTGTGTCGAATAACAACATAGACATGCTCAAATTCGATAGAATCTAGATGTCTGATGGATCAATGACCGCTCCTTACGCGAATTTCAAATATCATGATCCCATCCTAATATTTGGATACAATTTATATCTTTAATCAATGTGTAGAGCAGTCTTTTACGTGTAGTTTCACTCTCCATCGGTGATCTCTCACACATGCTCACACACTCTCTCCCGAGGTGTCTTTCTCGCACACATGCTCTAGATATAACCCTCCCTCCCTCTCGTAACAATTTACAACTGTTTTCAGTAACCTTTATCACAAGCACTCTTCCTCTCACAAACATACACACGTAGAATCCTCATCGACCCTTTCTATATACATGGACCTGCCTACGTGTCTCATGTACGCATTATCCTTACGCCTGTCTCTCACGCATTGTCTCACACCTCTCTTCCTAATCGACGAGTATGATTCTAGCAGAGCATTCTGTAGGATGCCCCTTAAAGTTTGGTTGGATGAATAGTAATATCAGAGATAAAGGGGTTACCTTAGTCCGAGAACCTAGGGTTACAAATCCTAGCTAGCTTTGTCAGTGGCACAGAGTCCTTCAATATTCTGCTATCTTTGTCTTGTACGACTAGTCATCCATGGTTCTTCCTAAATGCGTCACGGCTGACCAATGTGGCGCAGGACAGAACCGAACGAAGGGCCTCACCTCGACCCACCGGACCTCACGCGGTGACACACCCTCTGCCCCCACGTCTCATTATCTTCTCACACCCACACATACCAACACAAACACCACACACACAGAAAATTTCTCCTGGTGCATCTATCCCCCCTTGCGTATACACACTCAAGGGAATGGAATCTCTTGTCGTGACGTCATATTCGTCTCTCTCTCTCTCTCTAGAGACCACTCTCATTTCTCGTGCTATCTCTCCCATGCCCCCCCCGTCGGCCCCTCTATCCATGCCTCTCTCGAATATGTAATACACACACATACCTCTCTAGGCCCCGCCGAATGCATCAACTACACATTCACACATGTTACATCATGTACCCCATTGATCTAAAAAGCCCTCTCTTCATGTTTATTTCGCATACAACATTCCTTTTGAATAAAGTGTGGCCAGAAAATTATTTTAGAGTTTCTACATACATACAACATTACAAAATTATATGGAGGAGTACAAACGCTAATTTGCATTGCATGGTGCCCACAATGATATTTATTCCGCACTGTGAATTTGTATATTTTTATACTACATACAAAGTTAGTCATAATAAAGAGAAACGAAGAGCATCTCTCTCTCCATCGCATAGCCCCCTGTATGCCCCTTTCACGTATGCACACAAATCCAGTTCCTCTAAGAGTAAGCCCCCAGAAAATTCACGCATGTTTCATCTTTCTCTCGCGATATATGCAATGACGATCATTGTATTTGAAGCGAAAGCACGATACGTACATTGGACTTCAGAATCCACTCATTACGGTCACCATTTACATTTAGTGGTTATTATACAGTCACGGGCTCACCGTACAACTCTGTATTTGCTCATGACATGACTAGTTGACCAGTTAAACGCTCGACGTGGCACCTCTAGTGTTGCATCACATTATCTCACTACCATCGTGCCCACACGCCGACTTGTATCTACTCTACATCTACACTCTTATAAAATACATAAAATACACTCTTATAAAAAACAGAGTTGGTGATGATGGTGTGCCTGCCATGCATCCTGCAATATAGGCCGTCCGATTTATATCTGACGGATAGGAAAAAAACTATGGCAATTTTGCAAAAAGGTACCCACACAACTCTCCACATTTGCAAATAAGGCCTTCCCTCATTCATCCTTTTCTCTCACAAGATAACCAAGTCATACAAATGCATCTTGATGTTACGTGCAACGCACGGGCATCTTGCTAGTAAGAATGAAAACAAACAACAACAAAATATTTGGACGGTGGTTCGAAGTCATGACCGCGGGCACAGCGGACAAGGTGGCCTTGTATTGGTATGCTGAGCCGTCTGTTTTAACACACAGGAGCTGGTGTGGTGATTATACACACACGCATGCACACGAACTGCATCCACGCAACACTCACTCAAACACATGCACCCACGCACGCACACAACACTCACACGTACACACGCAGCCACGCATGCACGCAACACTCACACGCACACACGCACGCATGCATGCACACACCAGTACACCACACGACCAACACACACTCTCACGCCAAGTGCTCAACCTACACGTGCATGCACACACATTAGGCCCTCGATGCAGACACATACACAACCAGGTGATTCCCGCGCACGGGTTGGAGCCTTGTCGCGCCTGCGTAAATTTGTGTTTATCTGACCTTTTACCTATGCGAACTGACACGTGGGACCCACAAGGAACGTGGTCAATTTAACTAGTCAACATGGCGCCACGCAGACTATTTGGCCGGTCAACAGAGTGCAATCCGATGCTGAACTGTGAGCAAGTGACCGTATAATCACCGCAAAATGTATATAGTGACCGTAATCAGCTTATTCTGAAGTTCGGTGACCGTATTACGCTTTTCTCTGTAGGCCCTCCAAAACTACATCTCTACACGTTCTCGCATGTTACATCTAACAACTATGCAATACAACACTACTACTACACTCTAATACAATAAATCATATGTGTTTTTAGTTTTACTAGATATCATATTGTTACTTATAATTATTAAGTTTGCATACATTAAAATTGCCTTTGAAATGTATGGCCAGTATCATCTACCGCGCGGGAAAAATCCCGCCGCTTCCTGTTTAATTATCGATGGATCGTGCGAAACAGCAAAACAATAGTAATATACAGTACAAGTGACAATTCACTGAGCCGTCGTGTCGTCTACTCCTCCGTCGTAAGAGTGGAGCGCTCGCTTTCATAAATCTTCTAGTCCCTTTCGCCGACATGTGGGACATCAAGCTACCGGGTCCACGTGCCATACCGGAATACAAGGCAGAGCAGCGGGCGAAGCACCCAGTCATGGCGTCGGTGTAGTAATGAGAAATGAGGCGTCAAATCACAAAGCTGCACCTTTCCCGCAGTTAAGTTGGAGGGACGAAGTAATAATGCTAAAAAACAAGTTGGAGGGACGAAGCAACCATCATTTCACTCGTTGCTGAATCCGCTTCTCCCTCATCTTCGTCAACTTAACCACGTGTTGCTTCTGCCGTTGTTCTGCCTCATGTGGGACGTGGATGGGCTTGGTAAAGCACTGACACGTGGGACCGCATGTTAGCAAACCGCCAGGACAACGTCCTCCGAAAATAAGAAGCCTAATCCTAGACTTACAAAGGGCTACGTAGCTGCTACGTATACTTTCCACCTAATCTGTATATGCCCCCTGATTTTCAGGTGGGGTGGGCGTAATCCTCTCCTTTAATCCAATCATATAGTCCCACATCACATCAGTTCCTAACTTTATGTAAACCATTACGAGGATGTAGCATTGCTCAAATAAGAAGCCTCCCCCGCCACCCGCGCGGCAAAATCACCTCCTTTTTACTAATCTTGATTCTATAACTTTTTAGATCAATATAATTGAGATTTGTATAGATACCACACAGGAGCAAAACCAAGTGGTACGGTTAAGGGCATCCACAATGTGTAGCCAAATGTAAAAATAGCTTTTGGCATCGTGGGAACCATTGTGGACGGTGTTGCCAAACCCAACAAGATGGAACCGAAGCTCCCTGATTGATTGAAGGAATAGAAAAATGCAACGCCTCTCCTCTTTCTCCCATGCTTGGACGCATGTAGTACAGTATAGAGCATAGAGTCTACTCCCTTGTCCCTTCTATCACAAATCACAAAGTAGTGAGGCGTCAAATCACAAAAGCATGGACGAAGCAACTATCATTTCACTCTTCGCTGACTCCGCTTCTCCATCGTCTTCTTCGAGAAACCATCTCACTGCACTAGTACTCCTAGTAGTACTAGTAAAGGACTTCCTGGATGCAAATAAGGCAGTTGTCTCGGCTTGCAGGCGGCACTTGCGAACGACTTACCGTGGTCTCCCTCAATGGTGTTCTCCGTCGAATGCACTTCGCCAAACCACAAAAAAAGATATCGTCGACGTCACCGCAATGGGGAAGGAAGTGAAATATAGTTACTACCTCCATTTTTTGTACACAAGGCCAGTATATCAAAATTACAATTTGCAAAGGGCCACTAACACTAATCGAGGCAAAATTGATGGGGTTAGCAACCAAGGACATTAATATCCCATGCATGCATGCGGAAGTGAGAAGGTTGGTTTGCATGGCGCTGCATTAATCAAGTGATGAGGAGTGAGATGGTTATCTCTTTGGTCTTCAGAGAAAAAAATACGCATTAATTGACACGTCAAACGAGGATTTGTATCGATTAAATCTCGTGAAGAAAAACCCCGCTTTTATTTTTTAACACTAGTACTCCTAGTACGTACGTACTTATCCTGTTTGGGTCTAGGCCTTGCATTGCCAAACTTCATCACACATTTTTGCCAAGCTTGCCTAAATTTTTCAAAATGAGAAGGAGGTACAGTTGCGCACGGCTGTCGCGGTCGCACCGCACCCTCACATGTGTTGCTCCTGCACGCCGCGGTCTCACCGCACCCTCACACAGTCGCTCCTGCACGCCGCAAACCCAACCAAGGGAACGCACCCTCACTGACACGTGCTATCGCATGTGAACAAACCAAACTCAGCCATCCATCACTGACACATAATTTTTGTTCATAGAGTATGTTTATCCAACCGCATGTTGGGGAGTATTCGTACGGCCCATGCGGTAGTCTGTTGGGGAAGAAGAAGAGGTGAGGAAGAAGGAAAGAAAGGTTAGGAGATGTAGGATATTCATCCAACCGCCTGAAATGGTAGACTGACCCAAGTCAGGCGACTTGCATAACAAATATATGTTTTTACATACCAAAAGATCCATAAAAACAACAACATAAAGAAAAACTATCACTGCTCGCGGAAAGAGAAAGCCTCGTCGTCTTTGGCTGCCGGCGCGAACCAGCCGTCGCTGCTGACGTGTGTCTCTACACCGTGGTTGTCCTCGGCCTCCAGCTACTCGTTCAAGCGGAGTGTGCGGGTACTCTGCACGGACGAGAGCATAGCCTGGTTCAAGTCGAGGACGTCCGATTCCGCCTGCAGGAGGGCCTCGATGGCAGTGGCATCCGGGCGCTCCGCGTCGAGTCGAGCCTCCGCCGCCCGGTTCAAGTCCAGGACGTCCGGTTCTGCCTACAGGAGGGCATCCATGAGAGCGGCATCCGCGCGCTCTGCGTCAAGTCGAGCCTCTGCCGCCAGGTTCATGTCCAGGACGTCCGGTTCCGCCTGCAGGAGGGCCTCAATGGCAGCGGCATCCGCGCGCTCCGCCTCAAGTTGAGCCTCCGCCGCCCGGTTCACATCCACGACATCCGGTTCCGCCTGCAGGAGAGCCTCGATGGCAGCGGCATGCGCGCGCTCCGCGTCGAGTTGAGCCTCTGCCTCCCGGTCCTCCTTTAGTATCGCCATGTTGAACCGCTGGTCCGCCTGCACCATGGGGGACTCGGACGCCGGCACGAAGTCGACGTCCATCGTCTCATACCCATCGGGGGCCTTCTGCGCCGCGACCTCCGCCATGAACATTGGATCGGCTTCCTCCTCCTCGTAGCTTGGCTCCAGAGAACTTCGAGGATTGGCCCGCCGCAAAGCGAGCTTGGGAACGGAGGTCTGTGGCGCCGACCTCCGCCGCGATTTCTGCGCGGCGCTCCGGCGTCAGCATCTTATAGTAAGTGATCTTGCGGCGCACCATGGCTTTCCGGCAAACTAGGGGACGCTTGATGCGGGCTAGGGGATCGAAAGGTGGGGGAATGGGCTGGAGATTTGGTGTGGTTTTAGGGCAGTGGCTAACGTAGGACGAGCAGCGAAGGTTCTGGTGTGAATAGTGGTTCTGGTGACGACTGGTCAATCGGTTTTGACTGTACATCACTCTTGTCGCGTTTGCGTTGCAGCCCCGCACGTTGGACCCTCCACGTCGCTCACCGAATGGAATGCGCTTCGTCTTGCGTTTTCGCTCGCTTGTGGGACCGCAGTTGAGAGCAAACCGACGTCCCTCCCCTCCCCGCCCGCGTCATTTATTATACAAACACTCCCTCCGTTTTATGCGGAGTAAATAAAAACAGAGGGACTATACTACGGATGAGGATCCCCTGACGTGGCCGAACCCATTGAGTAACTGACATGCGGGGCCTAGCAAGCATGGGGTCTGCTAGTAAGTGACCGAAAGGGAGGGTAAGGCAGGGATACCTACGTCAAAGGATCCACTTCCACTATACTACTTTGAACAAATGTTAGAGTTATAATATATGACATGCAACTTACACAAATGTTAGAGTAATAATAGGGAAGCACTAGGGATCATACTACTGATCTCATGCATTGTATCAGACTAGTCATCCACGGTAGGATGAGAACTATGATGACCATCGGATCCAGCATGCACAGCCCCATGCTTGGCCCCATAATTTGCATGCAGCATGTGTGATTCCGCACTAATTGTGACCAATTTATTTCCTAAAAACTACTACCGTCAATCAGGGCATGTCGAATTGATTAGGCCCCATGCTTTTCATGCATGCGATTTACTTCCATACAATTTGTTCCCAATCCTTATTTCGGATGAAACTTCAATAGCGGTGTACACTTGACCCTTTTTTCCGGCCAGCCTATGAAATTGTTTCCATGGAAAGATATGCTTCCATCGGGTTAGAATTTGTTTGCTTCAGTCAGCCAAATTTTTTTCTTCCACCGCAACTGACGATTGCTTCGATCTAGTTTGATTGTATTTGTGTCCAGTGTATGCAAAGAAAAACATGTTTCAATCGACTAGAAAATTATTTCGAGTGTGACAAGATACAAATTTGTTTCCATTCAATACTACTTATTAAAATTTGCTTCTGAAGGAGATTATTTCCCATCTCGTTAAAAAATTGTGCTTCGGTCGATTGCACAAAGTGCTTCCAATGCAACCGGCAACCATTTTGATCTAGTTAGAATTTGTCTATTTCAGCCGTCCATAAAATATTGCATCCATTGTAACGAGTGACTGCTTCAATCTATTTAGAACTAAATAGTTTCGACTGGTCATAGAAATTGCTTCTACGGCCACAATAACCAGAATTGCTCACAAATGTAGGCTTGACAATAGCAAATGGCGAGCTAGGGGACAAGCTGGCAACACCATCGAATTTGGTATTTGCATCGATTAAATTGGGACTTTGCTTCCAAAGAATTTGGTATTTGCATCCTAAGAAATGAGAATTTGCTTCCAAAGAATTAGGAACTTGCATCTTCCATACAACAAAAAATGATGGATACGATCAGGATTTGGTCCAACGATATACATTTTGTTCCTAAATCATTATGATTCTATATTTTGATATATCAGAGAACTGATTCCATACAAGCATATATTTGTTTACATCAAAATGGGAAAAAAATATAGACTGCATGGGAATACGTTTTCACAACGGTGAAACATTTGTCTCAGTTAAGCGGACAACTTGCTTTCATGGTGATCTTGAAGCACTGCCCCATTTAGGGCAGTGACATGAACTGCACGGAAAAGTGCCAAGACCTTGTCTCTCGCCTGGTGGCCTGTGGAAAGACGTGGTACATCTTACTACCTTCTTTTCTGCTTCCTGCAATCCGAGACATATTCATGCAACGGTGTTAACATAGTTCAATGAACAAATCCAAGAACGATATGGAGAAGAACTCTTAAAACAATTAAAAT
The DNA here is from genome assembly GCA_021605145.1 of Aegilops bicornis. NCBI lineage: Eukaryota > Viridiplantae > Streptophyta > Magnoliopsida > Poales > Poaceae > Aegilops > Aegilops bicornis. Next base: position 131,396,543 of record CM038673.1, on the reverse strand, counting down.
ATACTGATGGAGAAAAGAACAATACAGACTATAATCCTCCATTCATTCATGATGAATGAAGGATACGTGCAATCCAGATTCAATCTAATACATCATTCGAGACTCACATATGATTCACCCTGGTCACCTACTTGCGCATGTACATGTGATGCTGACTTGCTGAGATACAACATCGCATGATAAGTCACCCTCCTGCATGTCGTGAGAGCCTATCCTTGCTGACCTCGTTCCGAAACCAGACGGCCCTCCGGCAAGGTGGTTCAGACGATCTTGGTGGAGTTCTTGGCGGCGTGGAAGTTTACAAGCTCGTCCGTGAGCAGGTGGTCGGTCAGTCCCCGCGCCGACAACGGGCAAGATGACGCAACGACGAGATGGAACGGAGGTAGTTGATGGGATGGCCAGGAATTCATGCCGGGGGAGAGAGAGCAGGGGCAGCGCAGGGCATGGCGAGCTCGGCAATGGAACTGGCAGGAGATATGTGGAGAGTTATTTCGGGCAATTAATCAGGGAGAGGTTACGGGGGTGGGCTAGAAAATCAAGGGATTAGTATCTGGCGCATGATTTCAGTACATCTCTCAGCTGTGAGATAAAATACTAATTGACGGCTTCTAGCTGGTTTGACGAGTGCCTCTCCTCATACGACTGTAGGGAAGTGTTTCCCGTAATAATATATGACATGCAACTTACACAAAGCATACAGGGTCTAATGCGTTTTTCGAGGCTAAGTTTGACCAAATGTTAGAGTAATAATATATGACATGCAACTTAGACAAAGCATACGGTCAAATTCGTATGTGATAGGAGTTTCCAATAATATAATTTTCACATTATACATCTCATGTACTATTAATCTTGTCAATAGTCAAATTGGAAACCATCTCGAGTACAAATCTAGGAGTACGTATGAATCTAACAATATTGATTGGGCGTTGTTGAATGTTGATACCTTTTTTATCAAAGTAGAGATACTTTGACTACACATAAAACTTATATCTAAACTAGAAAGGATAGGAGGAGTATATTGTACGCTCAAAAACGAAACGAACATTGAATACCCTTTATATATGATTTGCGGATGCTATGATCACCGGTTCAAAATTTTGAATCCGCCTTAGGTATCACGTGCCCTCACTCGTTCCCTCTCGGTTTCATCTCGGGGTCTGGAGATCTATTGAAAGAGGACTATGGTGGGTACATGCGAATGATACTCGGTGGAATGTTCAAATGAGGCATTCGGGAGGATGGACTCGGCTGGAGGGCGACATGATCGATTGAGAAGAGGGTTGGAGAGGAATGAGAAATAAGCAAACGCCACATGATTATACTTGGGCTCAAATAAACAACAAGTTTGTCTCGCTTGACGTACATAGTGAAAGTTCTAATGCACAACGCGGAGCACTGATGCTCGAATATGGCCGGGAAAACAGGGAAACCGACATGTGGCGCACACCCGTCGAGACGACGTAGCGCAGACTAGTCCAATGGAGGAGCTGGCCCACGACCTCCTCGCCACCGACAACCGTTCATGTGGGTCGTTGGGGCCAACAACGGGGCGCAGCTACAGCACCGCCTCTGGACACGGCGACCGCGGTGAGCGACACGCTCATATCGTCGCTAGACACGGTCGATTTCAGTGTGCTGAGGGTGGCATTAGTGTTGTGGCATGACCAACGGTATGTTTGGTTTGTGCCCAAGGTTGCCCCATCAAAGCATTGGGTAGCCAAAATTTTGGTTGAGGTATTGGGTGCCCATGATTTGGCCAACATTGGCAAGAAAAAAAACTAGAGTTGGCTAGAGTTCATTGGCATGCCAAAGAAATGGCAATCATCCAAACAAAGACCAATCTTTGGGTCATGACCAAAATTTTGGTTGAGGTATTCGTTGCCCATGATTTGGCCGGCATTGGCAAGAAAAATGAACTAGAGTTGGCTAGAGTTCATTGGCATGCCAAAAAAGGCAACCATCCAAACAAAGAGATGTGCGCTACAACACCTTTGCATGAGATGAAGGCAGGAAGACACAAAACAGTGCCATCATGAGCACGGATACGCATGACAAAGAGACAACTGAAATGTATGCTAACATAATGTATATTGTTCGGGTTGCAGATATCTCCAATTTCGAGGATCATTGGTGTGTGGTTCTGTTGTGCTGTCGTTGGTATAACCTGTTTTCCAGGATCGCAAAACCCATAGCTGATGATTATTTCAAATCCATCAATGTCAAGGCGGCGTACCAGACTAACGAGCCTTTTATTTTGGCAAATCAAGCAACACAGATATTTTTCTTGGAAGACACATTTGCACGTGGCGATGACTGGAGAGTATTGCAAAGGTTTGAGCAGAGGAATTAGTTCAATGAAGTTGCACAACAAGACGATGCTTACACTGCTCCTGATGTACAAGATAACACAGATGTGCCTAATATCTTTGAGAACCATCACGTCAATGACGCCAGCGAAAAGATTGCCTGTCGTGCAGTGGACATACAAGAGTTGATCAAGAAGAAGCCAACGTTCGAGGACGTTGAGGACGAAAAAGAAGGTGACACCATGGGGAATTACGATTCAGACTGATACACATGGTGAAGATGTTGATGCTGCTGCTGCTGATGATGATTACAATTCTTTTGTCGTATTTGCCTGTCAGAAGACGTTTTATCTACTATGTGAAATTGTGTTTCCTATGACAACTGAAACCTGATGAACATGTTGTTTAGTATTTTGCTGTGAGAACATCACTTGTTATGTATGCTGATTTGTGTTTCGTGATTGTATGAAAACTAAAACATGATGACATTGTTGTTTAGTTGTACTCATATTTGGCTGTGAAATTTGAATTTGATGACATAGTTTGGTGTTGGACTGCAATTTGCTCGACGTCCTCGAATGAGAACAAAGCTGACCTGACCGACGGGGCCTCGCTATTTATTTATTTATATGAGAAAAGGGGATACCCCTGATTTACATCAATAGAAATCATTAGATGTTCACAACACTACTCCCAAATTGCTACACAGTGTTTCATTCATTACTAGTTTCAGCAAAGTGCTCATGTCGTAGCCACTGAATACATCACTAGTGCTACATACACTGCAAATAAAGAGACAATCATCCTACATAGCACATCGATTTTGCCCATTATCTATACAAGCTCTTTCATCTCCTCATTGCTTTGTCTAGGCCGCTCGATTTGTTGCTTGGCCATGATCGTAAGAACTGCATCTTTAACCTTCGCTCGTGCATCTTCCTCTTCCGTCGTTCCTTCAATTTACTTGTCCAACACCCCAACCTGTTGGTATTGAGATTCCTCGGCTAACCAAATAATCAGCATAGTTGCATTCCCCACATCAAGAACTTCCCGTAAATACAAATCACACGAATCTTCCCTTTTACGCATCGAATCAAATTGGAAGATCATCAACCAAACTATTAAAAAATCAGCAATCAAAGCGGCGAGAACAACACTTAAACATATAAATACCCCATGATTCGCGCATTTGTAGAAGACTCGGCCATGGTTTCGGATAGTGGTTGAGACGCGACGGATGACTCTGCGTGATATGCAGTAGAGGCACCACACCAACCGCAGCGGGTTGCGATGAGCAATCGGCTGCGGTCTGTATCTTGGCGGGGGTGTGATGAGACCCACAGGGAATGGTACGGGTGGCGACTTGTCGCATATCTGGTTGTTGCCTGCTGAAGAGCAGGTGGACGAGCAGCCAGCGGACATGGTTGCTGTGGCCAGAGCTTCTGATGCTAGGCAGAGTAAGTAGCGAAGAGGAGAAGCGTATGTTGGATATGTCTGTTTCATTACTTGCAGAGTAGATTCGAGCCAGCTACAGGAGCACGTATTTTTTTTCTAAAACTCGGAAACGTCTCTTTACTGGTACACTAGCTTGTTCTGTACGCCTTCCCAAGTCTTTGATTTTCTTTCCCTTTTTTTTGCGAGGAGGAAGGAGGACAAAATTGAGAGTTCCTGGGACTCGAACCCAAGACCTCTCGGTTGAAAACCAAGGGTGCAAGTCACTTATGTGGCGAACGTTCCCTGTGAGGAGGACGACAAACGAACGCATTTTCCTCGCAGTTTTCTTCCTATATATAAAAAAGTATGCTACTTGGTGTCCGCTTAGTCAACAAACGATTGTGCCAACCTTGACCGTTGGATTGACATTCAACGTTTGTCGCGTTTCTTCAATCTCTTCTTCCTCGAGCCGCCAAAGCCAAACCAGCGCCGACGGGACCGCCTGCTCCCGCATCCCACGGCTGGCTGTGATCTTCCCCCGCTCCTGTTCGTTCCCGTCCGAGGCCTCACTATCGTCCTCCGCCTTGGTTCGCTCGCCGCGGCGCCACCCTCCGGTGTTGTCAACATGGTCAACAACGGAGAGGAATAAGGAGATGACTGCACATGGTGAGGATGACAGTAGGGACCCAGCAGCGCGCGCAGTAATTTTGTTTTTTCAGGACGGAGAAGGGTATCAACTGGGTTGTGCCGGACCCGTGGCCCGTCTAGCCCAGGCTTTTATTTCATATGTTTAGCACATGACCAGCCCAGTTTGTTTTTTTCCTTTCTGAAAAATGCCTAGCCAGCTATTTTGTTTTTTGCAGCATAACCAACATAGGCCTACTTGCTTTTCTACGCCCTTCTGGGCCGGAAATCTTTCAAGACGAGGAGGGTATTTTGCCTAGAAAATGGGCTATAAGTAATAAGAAATTGGCTATAAGTAATAAGAAATGGGCTATAAGTAATAATAAATGGGCTGTAAAATGAAAAAATACAGCAAACAGGCAATTAGTTCCAAAATATTGTTTTCTTTCGGATTTTGATATTTTAAATTTCATTGTTTTTGTGTGGGTAAAATTTCATTGAATTTAAATTAAGGTATATTTAGATTTAAAATTAATTTGAATCTGGCTAGAAATTTCGGGCTGTATGCTGTTTGGGACGGATTTGGAGGCTAACTTGTGGGTCTACTAGGTTGACGTGTACTTTGGCTTTGTCAACTTAGTCCACAAACGATTCTTGCAGTAGTGACCATTGGATGTTAATCCAACGGCCGTGCTGCTTCTTCAAGATCTCATCTACTTTCTCCAGCCACCCAAACCAGCTCCGTGGGACTGCTCGCTCCCGCCTCCGTGGCCGGCTGTCTTTGCCGCATCCGCACCGCCCACCTTACTTCATTCTTGGCCAGGCCATTCCTCTACTCGCCCACACCTCCTGTTATTTTCCGGCGGCAGCCAGACCGATAAACCCTCGTACTCCCCCGCGTGAGCAAGCATTGCCGAAGTCTTCCCGGCCCGTGTCGTTCCCTTCCTAGGCCTCGCCGTCGTCCACCGCCATGGTGCTCTCGGCGCGGCCTGGTCAACATGGTCAACGAACGATATCCATCGTCCATGGACTGTACGCACAAAATAATGATTCCTCCACCTGACAGCTGGGACCCACCGGAAGAGCCTCTATATTTTGTGAAAATAACGTTCCCCCCGCTGACATGTCGGACCGACCAGCTATATCTTAGCACACAAGGAAGTGCCTCATTATTATGCACAAAAAAATGAATACCCCCTACTAGCTGGGACCCACCATAGTGGGAGGACGACTTGTGGGCCAGAGGGCTTTGTCAACTTAGTCAATATGAACAATTCTAGCTCCAGTGACCGTACGATGTCCATCCAACGGCCGTAGTGCTTCTTCAACCTCTGGTCTTCTTGCTCTAGCCGCCCAAAGCAGCGCCGGTCGTGCCGCATGCTCCTGCCTCCAAAGGGTTGTCTTTGCCGCCGGAGGCCTCACCGCCCCTATTATTCCCATCGTTGGCGAGGCCTGCAGTGAAGGAAGCCTCACCGCAGCCCGAACGGTGAACCCTCGTACTCCTCTCCGCGCGGGCTTCCACTGCCGCGTCTTCCCCGGCTCCGCGTCGTCCCCTTCCTAGGCCTCGCCGTCGTCCACCGCCGTGGTGCTCTCGGCGCGGCCTGGTCAACGTGGTCAAGGAACGACTTCCATCGGACGTGGACTGTACGTGGAGAGGCTGACAGCTGGGTCCACGGCCGCAGCAAGGAAGTGCCTCCTTATTACGCGGAAAATAATGATTCCTCCACTCGATAGCTGGGACCCACCGGATGGGCCACTGTATTTCGCGGAAAAAACATTTCCCCCTGACTGCTGGGACCCATCAGCTTCATCTTCGCACGCAAGGAAGGGCGTCCGGGAAAAAAAACGATTCGCCCCCCTGACAGCTGGGACCCACCAGCTACACCTTCGCATGCAAGGAAGTGCGTCTGGGCAAAAAAAAACGATTCGCCCCCCTGACTGCTGGGACCCACCGGCTACATCTTCGCACGCAAGGAAGTGCGTCCGGGCAAAAAAAATGATTCGCCCCCCTGACTGCTGGGACCCACCAGCTACATCTTCGCACGCAAGGAAGTGCGTCTAGGCAAAAAAAACGATTCGCCCCCCTGACTGCTAGGACCCACCAGCTACATCTTCGCAGGAAAGAAAGTGCGTCCGGGCAAAAAAAAAACAAAACGATCTCCCCTGACTGCTGGGACCCTCCAGCTACATCTTCGCACGCAAGGAAGTGCGTCCGGGCAAAAAAAACAATTCGCCCCCTGACTGTTGGGACCCACCAGCTACATCTTTGCAGGCAAGGAAGTGCACGGCGATGGGACCCACCTGGTCGAGCGTGCGTGGCGTTGTCATTCTGGTCGTGAACGGTATGCATATATATACCGGTGGATGTAGAGGCGCCGACGTGTCGTAGTAGAGGCGCTACGTAGCATGTACACGCACGTCACAGCGGCCAGGGTGCAAGAAAGAAAATACGGCCACGTATGTGTACATACGGGCGGGGTCTCGAATGCCTACTCGCGCATAAGTACGGCGAGGGCTCGTGTACATGGCTGGGTCGGAACGGAGAAACAACGTCGTCATCGTGTTCATGGGAGGCAACCGGCTGGGTCAGAACGGAATGCGTCGTCGTGTTCATCGGGAGGGCTTGGATGGAACAACCGATTGAAACGAGGCCTGGCGTACTGCAGAATGGAGGAAACGGCCTTGTGTTCAACCGGCCACGTTCGAAACGGGATCCTGTTCATCGGGAGGGGTCTGGCGTACCGCAAAACGGAGGAAACATACCTCCTACGGTCGAAAATGGGGTCCTGTTGATCGGAAGGGGTGTGGCGTACCGCAAAACGAACGAAACGGACCTCCTACGATCGAAACGGGGTCCTGTTAATCGGGAGGAGTGTGGCGTACCGCAAAACAAACGAAACGGACCTCCTATGGTCGAAACGGGGTCTGTTGATTGGGAGGGCGTGGCGCATCGCAAAACGGATTTAAACGGACCTCCTACGGTCGAAATAGGGTCCTGTTGATCGGGAGGGGTGTGGCGTACCGCAAAACGGACGAAACGGACTTGTGTTGGAGCACTACGGTCGAACGGGGTCCTGTTCATCGGGAGGGGTGTGGCGTACCGCAAAACGGGACTCCACGGGACCTGTTCATCTCCACCGTCGACCTCCTCCGGCCTCCACGGGCTCCTGTTCATCCAGCCTCCACCGCCGCTTACTCCACCGCTCTTGTTCAACCACTCCTCCACCGCTCTACTGTTCATCCAGCCCTCCACACCACGGGGTCTGTTCAACCACCCTCCACCGCTTCTTTGTTCATCCAGCCCTCCACACCATGGGGTCCTGTTCATCCAGAGGCAACGCCGCCGCCGCTCAATCGCTCAACCAACCCCCCGCAACACTCACTGTTCATCCAATCGACCGGCTTGATTAGCGTGATGGCGAAGAATCGCCGATCGGGTTCGATTAACGACCATCGATCGATCGCCGAGTTTAGTAACCCGTAGCCTGTAGTGCAATCGCCGGGTTCGATTAGAGCCCAACGCCGCACACACGCAGCAGCGTCGTGTCACGAGAAAGCAGCGCATCGCTCGGCCCACAATCTCCCACCGTAACCGGGAACTCCCCGAAATTTTCCTCCCCCTCGCTTCTACCACGGTTTTTTCCGTCATGGACGGCCCAAAGAATGTCATGCAGCTGCGTCTCCGGCCCGCCCAGGACGAAAAGCCAATTTTCTATCATGACTTTTTGTCATAGAAGTAGGAGCCCACCACATCTATGATGATACCGGGTTTTATCACAATTGTCGTCATAGAAGTGTCATATGTATGACAGAAAAAAAATTCGTTCGGCCCAAAATGTCACGGATTTGTCTTTTTTCTGTAGTGGTAACTACCCACAAATAATAATCATGCTCAAGATCAGAGGGGTATTAAATAGCATAATTGATCTGTACATATAATCTTCCACCAAATAAACCATATAGTAATCAACTACAAGATGTAATCAATACTACTAGTCACCCACAAGCACCAACCTAATGTTCCGGTACAAGATTGAACACAAGAGATGAAAACTAGGGTTTGAGAGGAGATGGTGTTGTTGAATATGTTGATGGAGACGGCCCTCCCAAAGATGGGAGAGTTGTTGGTGACTATGATGATTTCCCCCTCCGGGAGGGAGGTTCCCCCGGCGGAATCGCTCCGCCGGAGGGAAAAAGTGCCCCTGCCCAAATTCCGCCTCGAGACGGCGGCGCTTTATCCCGAAAGTCCCACTACTAGAAAAATGGTTATACGTAGAACTTTACCAGTAGCGTGTGTTTGGGACCGCACGCTACTGGTACATACCAGTAGCGCTTGGTAGAAAATGCGCTGCTGATATTAGTTAGCAGCAGCGTGTGTTTTTGTGGGGCGCGCTACTGGTAAGTGTGCCACACCACACCCTCAGGACAGACCATAGTAGTAGCATGGGGTATAAAAACCGCGCTACTACTAAATTGATAGTAGTAGCGCGGGGTTGCACATCCGCGCTACTACTATGAATAGATAGGATCAGCTAGTCGCCTCACTTAGTAGTAGCGTTTGTTCCTGAGGCCGCGCTACCACTAGGAACTTAGTGGTAGCACGGCTCACGGGTATGCGCTACAACTAAGCGCACACCTCCCTCTCTGCCTCATCCCCCCCCTCTCTCTCGTCACGTTCTCTCCCCTTCCTCCCTGTCTACAACTAGTGATTCGCCTCTGCCGCCGGCGTCAAGCCTCCAGGGAGCGAGCCCTTCCAGCTACCCATCAGACACACACCCGCAGCCCCCATTCCCCCTCACGGGCCCCGCGTCTCCCTCGAAGTGAGATGAATCGCGCCCGCCCGCCCGCCTAGGGTTTCCGCCGCCGCCGGAGAGGGAAGGGGTGGGGGTGAGGAACTGAATCGGAGCAAGATGGTACGTGCGCTCGCCTTACGGTCTCTCTCTCTCTCTCGATTTGATCCCTACTCGAGCTTTGGATTCATCTAGGAAGGCCTGTTTCTTAATCGCGTGGCTCATGATCCGATTGGATGATTCGGCAGGCCAGACGGCTCCTTGGGTAGCTCCTCGTCATGGGCGGCACCATCGTCGGCAGGGCCGTGGTCGAACCTCTTGCCGAGCAATCGTCGGTGAGTGCCCCTCTCCTCTCCCTCCCCCCTGCAAAAATATTTGTTCCCTTCTTCCCTTCCTTTGCCCATGACAATGTGAATGAATCCATGGTGGTACTATATTTGTTTGCCGGGAAGGATAGCTGTAGCGGGAGAAATTTTGCAGCTCTTCCTAGATGGCTGGGTATCTAGCTCACAACGTCCATGGAAAAAGATGCTTTCTTTTACCCCTTTTATTTAAACATGTTCTAGTGTTCCTTGCTGTCCAAATCTGAGTGGTGGTGGTGATGGGATTTGTTTTAGACTTGATGGGCATAATCTTCAATATGGAATGCTACACTAAAAAAAATGTATGTATTTTATACCTATTTTACCTGATCATGCTCAAGCACCAATCTGAGTATATACCTGATTTACCTCTGACGGAAATAGTTTTAGTCTCTGTTGTATGTATTTTATACTGCAGTAAATTAGCATTGTTAATTGAAAAATACTTGTACTACGGAGTGGGAGATGGGGCTACACAAGCACCAATTCATAGATGCACGCATATTGTACCAATACCGTTCATCAATTATGTGACCAAATAGTGTTTCTGAAAATTTACATACTATACAAGCACACATGGTGTTTTCTGAAACCTTAACCAATTAGTTGGATGCTACATGTTGATTTTCTAGGTTATGAAGATTTGTCCATCCGGAGCCATTAAAACAATATGCTACATATACTGGGTAGGTATCTCTGATTATTCCGTTTTTATGGCGGGCGAGGAGAAACAGTATGTACCGTGTAGTATGCTAAAGTATATGTGCCATCCCTGATGCAGAGTAATCCATTGGAGTTTTTGCGATGCTTGCTCTATTCGGCTTTGAGTTCGAGTTCGCTAATCTTGTGTTCTGTTTTCTCTGTATTAAATAAAGTGGTTGAGGATATTCAAAAAATTGGTGTCGCAGGTTCTCAGTTCATGGAATAAATAGTTGGATCTTCTTCCAATGCCACAACACGTGGATGGACACTGTAGAAAAAATATGTGGGGCGTTTTGCTGCAATCTATCCATACTGCCCAGCGCATGTTGTAAGTGAAGTTTCCTATGAGATTGCTAACAGTTTAGTGAACGTAATTGCCGCAGTTTATTCTGTCCCTAAAACAGATGTAGATGAAGAATTAATATGTTGTTGCAGAGAAGATAGATAACGTGGTGTCTGAGTTGTAGCCTAGAAGCAGACACATAGTCCATGAACAACATATTAATTTTTCCTTTAGAATGTTGCAACTGTCATCTGGATTGGGACAAATTTATCCGAGTTGATACTAACTCCATCCTTGGTTTCATCATATATGTTTAGGTGTTTACTTCTTTTTCTACAATCACCAGCACTCAAGTTTCCCATCTAGACATGTGTGTACTCCATGTTTCATTGAATAAACAAAAGAAGAACCATAGACACACTAGCAGGTTCCTTATCTTTCTTTTTGTTCAGAAGGAGTTCATGATTATGATAGAACTTGGCAAGCTTCATTGATAATGACAATTATTGTTAGATGCAATTCAGGAATATATCTTGACCGAGTGAATTTTCTTAGATTATGGCATTATGCACTCCTATACTTTTAAGGATTTGGTTTTCTCAACATTACACGCTATACATGCATGTTTGTCACCTGCACCTAATTTACATACTGTATGCGTTGCCACTTGGCACTTCTAACCTTTTTCTATTCTCCATATCGTGTAGCTATTATTTTCTAAATTTTCCATGTATGCAGATAGCAGCCAATTAATAGAAGCTATAACTACAAAAGTAAAAGCAGCCTGTTGGTACTCTTTTATGATGTCTACTTCCGACTGAATATTGGTTGGCATTACAAAGCAAGGTAACATTTATATCTTCACTACACACATCAATTTTTAATATAGATCCAATATTTTTGCATCTCAAATTTCTCTTAGCTTACATCTAGAGATACTTTAAAGAAAAGTCTTCTCTTTCTTGCTATGTATCTTATGACACCATGGAAATTGATCCCGCTACAAATTTGTTCATATATGAGCTCTTTGTTGGCCGAATTTGGCAGCGCAGATACTGCAAAAAGAGATACTGCTCCATCTTTTTTTATGTAAAGAGTTGGTGTTTTCACATACCTGTTTATATTCTAGTAGATATTGATCTCTGTGATCGAAGTGTGTCTGTTTAATACCTCTAAAATCAACAATTGATACTTCTTGGTGCAGCATTGTAGTTTTATTTTTACACGATCAAATTACCTTTGGTATGCAGCATGCATCCAAACTATGTTGTATATCTACAGTAGTAAATGTATCATCTTAATAGTGTATTGAAGCTATATATTACTGGTGAGCTCGTATTTTAGGATTTCTCCATGGTTAATATAAGTTATGTAAAGCAATGTTTACCTGGAAGTGTAACTATAGTGCCATTCTTATCCTTTAATGTACAACCCATTGTTCTTATTGATGAATATTGTTACCCACATTATCCTGACTCATATAATGATCTTTAGGATTCATGTTTTTTTCTTTTTTCTTTAGGATTCACGTTTTTTCTTTTTTCTTGTTATTATGCATTACTATGAGTTCGTTGTATTGAGATTCCTTGCAACTTCAGGCACCTGAGCTATTTACAGAAGGAGGGGACCCGACCTTCTTCATGTCCCGCGGCAGTGTCTTCCTTTGATTCGTTCGTGCAACAAGGAGGGGACCTGGCCCTCTTCATGTCTCGTGCAACAAGTAAGGACTAGCCTCCGGCTTTTACTATTGATGCATGTGCATGTGCTAAAAAGAAAGAAAATACCATGCGGGATGTGAATGCTGACGCGTACTAACAAGTTTTCACTTTACCAACTTGGCCGTAGGGGTGATGGACATTGACTACGACAGCCTGGTGGGCGTCGTGCTCTTCAACCACTCGGAGGTGGACTTCGGTGTGAAGCCTGGCGACCGCGCTGCATGGATTATCGTCGATGTGATCGCGACGCCGGATGTCATCGAGGTGGAGGACCTCGATGCCATCGTTCAGGATGAGGGAGGATTTGGGTCCGCCGGCGTCTGAACTCCGAGCCTTGCTAGATACATGTAGAGAACTGGTTTGTTTAGGCTGGTGGTGGAACATTAGGGAAGGTACCCACCTTTGGTTGTGTGCATTTAATTTATTTTGCACTGGACGTGTCCCTGATTTCTATCTATGAATAACACATGTAATTTTTATTTTTTAATTCATAATTTGTTAGTAGTAGCGCTGGGGGAAAACTACACGCTACTAGTAGGTAGCATAGTAGTAGCGGTTGTTAGTAGCAGCGCGGATTCAAATATTAGTAGCGCGGATGGCACCGCGCTACTACTAACTTTTTTAGCTGTAGCGCGGGGTAAAAAACGCGCTACTGCTAAAAGTTAGCTGTAGCATCGTAGTAGTAGCGCGGGAACCCACGCTACTAGTATGCAAAAAACCTACGCTACTGGTAGTGTTTTTCCTAGTAGTGTCCTCTCCATATTTTTTTCTAGGTCCAAATGACTTATATACTAGAAGAGGGGCACCAGAGGTGGGGTGAGGAGGGCACAACCCACCAGGGCGTGCCTGGGCTCTCTGGCACGCCCAGGTGGCTTGTGCCCACCTGGTGGGCCCCCTCTGGTAGTTATTTGCTCCAATAATTCTTAAATAATCCATAAAAAAATCTCCATGAAGTTTCAAATTATTTGGAGTTGTGCAGAATAGGTAGCTCTGACGTGCTTTTTTAGGTCCAGAATTCTAGCTGCCAGTATTCTCCCTCTTTGCGTAAACCTTGCAAATTACGAGAGAAAAGGCATTAGAATTACTTCCAAAAGCTTTATTATGCATAAGAACATTATAAATAATAGTAAGAAAACATGATGCAAAATGGACGTTGTCGGTGTCAAAACCGGCAGATCTCGGGTAGGGGGTCCCGAACTGTGCGTCTGAGGATCGAAGGTAACAGGAGACAGGGACACGATGTTTATCTAGGTTCGGGCCCTCTTAATGGAGGTAATACCCTACTTCCTGCTTGATTGAATTTGATGAGTATTGGGGTTACAAGAGTTGATCTACCTCGAGATCGTAAGGGCCATAACCCTAGATGTCTAGCTTGTATGATTATGATTGCCTCTACGGACTAAGCCCTCCGGTTTATATAGACACCTGAGGGGGCTAGGGTTGTACAGAGTCGGTTTACAGAGAAAGGAATCTTCATATCCGAACGCCAACACTACAAAAAAAAGACACATCCGTGACATTTTGGGCCGAACGAAATTTTTTCCTGTCATACTGATGACACTTCTATGACGATAATTGTGACAAAACCCGGTATCATCATAGATGTGGTGGGCTCCTACTTCTATGACAAAAATTCATGATAGAAAATGGGCTTTTCATCCTGGGCGGGCCGGAGACGCAGCTGCATGACATTCTTTGGGCCGTCCATGACGGAAAAAACCGTGGTAGAAGCGAGGGCGAGGAAAATTTCGGGGAGTTCCCGGTTACGGTGGGTGGTCAGGGGCCGAGCGATGCGCGTTTCTCTCATACACGTACGCGTGTGTGTGTGTGGCGTTGGGTTCTAACTGAACCCGAGCGAGGCGTTGGGCTCTAACTGAACCCGAGCGGTTGCACTAGCTACGTTACTGAAGCCGAGTGATTCCTTCGCTACTACTGCTAACTGAAGCCGATCGATGCTGCATCTGGATGAACAGTGAGCATTCTTTGGGGGGTTGGATGAACAGTTCCGGTGGGGGTGGATGAACAGGACCCCGTGGTGTTGCCTCTGGATGAACAGGACACCGATCGATCGAGCCGGTTGGGGCTGGGTGAACAGGACCCCGTGGAGGGCTGGATGAATAGGACCACCCCGTGGAGGGCTGGATGAATAGTAGATGGTGGAGGGCTGGATGAACAGTAGCCCGTGGAGGGGTGGTTGAACAGGAGCCTGTGGAGAGGGTTGATTCAACAGTAGCCGATGGAGTAGCGCGCGGTGGAGGCTGGATGGACAGGAGCCCGTGGATGAACAGTCGCAGGTGGAGGCTGGAGGAGGTCGACGGTGGATTAACAGTAGCCCGTGGAGGCTAGAGGGGGTCGACGGTGGAGATGAACAGGACCCCCGTTTCGACCGTAGCGCTCCAACACAAGTCCATTTCCTCCATTTTGCAGTACGTCACACCCCTCCCGATCAATAGGACCATGTTTCTACCGTAAGAGGTCCAACACAAGTCTGTTTCCTTCGTTTTGCAGTATGCCAGACCCCTCCCGATGAACAGGATCCTGTTTCGAACATGGTCGGTCGAACACAAGGCTGTTTCCTCTGTTCTACGGTACGCCAGGCCTCGTTTCCATCGGCTGTTCCGTCCAAGCCCTCATGATGAACATGACGACGCAATCCGTTCTGACCCAGTCGGTTGGCTCCCCATGAACACGATGACGATGTTGTTTCTCCGTTCCGACCCGGCCATGTACACGAGCCCTAGCTGTACGTATGTGCGAGTAGGCATTCGAGACCCCGCCCGTATGTACGTACGTGGCCGTATTTTCTTTCTTGCACCCTGACGGCTGTACGTACGTGTACATGCTACGTGCGCGCCTCTACTATTACACGTGCGCGCCTCTACTACGACACGTGCACGCCTCTACATCGACCCGGTATATGCGTACCGTTCGCGACCAGAATGACAACGCTACGTACGCTTCGACCAGGTGGGTCCCGACTGTCAGGCACTTCCTTGTGTGCGAATATGTAGCTGGTGGGTCACAGAAGTCAGGGGGGCGAATCGTCTTTTTTTTGCCCGGATGCACTTCCTTGCGTGTGAAGATGTAGCTGGTGGGTCCCAGCAGTCAGGGGGAAACTTCTTTTCACGAATTATGGTGGCCCGTCCGGTGGGTCCCCGCTGTCAGGTGGAGGAATAATTATTTTGCATGTAATAAGGAGGCACTTCCTTGTGGTTGTCGTAGACCTAACTGTCAGCCTCTCCACGTACAGTACTCTTCCGATGGAAGTCGGTCGTTGACCATATTGAGCATGCCACGCCGAGAGCACCACGGCGGTGGATGACGGCGAGGCCAAGGAAGGGGACGACGCGGAGCCGGGGAAGACGCGGCAGTGGAAACCCACACGGAGAGGAGTACGAGGGTTCACTGGTTCGGCTGTGGTGTGAGGTTGTCGTCGCCGCAGAATAACACGGGGTGTAGGTGAGTGGAGGGATGGCTGTCGGTGTCAAAACCGGCGGATCTCGGGAAGGGGGTCCCGAACTGTGCGTCTAAGGCGGATGGTAACAGGAGGCAGGGCACGATGTTTACCCACGTTCGGGCCCTCTCCATGGAGGTAATACCCTACTACCTACTTGATTGATCTTGATGATATGAGTATTACAAGAGTTGGTCTACAACGAGATCGTAGAGGCTAAACCCTAGAAGCTAGCCTATGGTATGATTGTTCTTGTCCTACGGACTAAACCCTCCGGTTTATATAGACACTAGAGGGGGCTAGGGTTACACATAGTCGGTTACAAGGGAGAAGATCTACATATCCGTATTGCCAAGCTTGCCTTCCACGCCAAGGAGAGTCCCATCCGGACATGGGACGAAGTCTTCAATCTTGTATCTTCATAGTCCAACAGTCCGGCCAAAAGGATATAGTCCGGATGTCCGAGGACCCCCTAATCCAGGACTCCCTCAGTAGCCCCTGAACCAGGCTTCAATGGCGATGAGTCCGGCGCGTAGATTGGTCTTCGGCATTGCAAGGCGGGTTCTTCTCCAAATTCTGAATACCTGTTGAGCAGTGTCCGGCTTCCCATAAATGTTGCACTCCTTGGCTTCCGCGCCTAATAATGGCTATATTCCACGTGTCGAGCGAACGCGAGAAGCCAGGGCATTTTTACATTTGGCACCCTAGCCGTGTGAGTAAATCGTCTATTAATGAGACGGGGATTCTTAGATCCATATCACACCATCCTCCCATAGCGAGCATCCATCGGAGCGCGCCCTGAAAAAATCCATTCCAACATGGCCGGCAATCGCAGCTCCTCCTCTCGCTCCCGTATCCCTAAGCCCGGCAATTGGAAGAGTGTTCCGTCCCCCACAGCCAATTAGTAGAGTTATAGACACAAGATTTCTCCCTCCAGCGTATATGGTCCCTGTTCGAGCCGGGCTCGCCACCTACAATGGGGGGGAGCAGGCGGAGAGCTTTAACAACCCATCCATGGGGGAGCGGATATGCCTTGTCCCTTACTTATTAAGAGGGCTTGGATTCCCAATTCACCCGTTCCTCTGCGGGCTCCTGGAGTTCTACGACCTCCAGTTGCATAATTTTACTCCCGCCTCTATATTACACATTGCTGGCTATGTTGCCCTTTGTGAGCTGTTTCTGGGCTGCGAAGCTCATTTCGAGCTATGGAAGAGGCTATTCTACCTCGTACCCCGTACATAGGAGGGGTTAATATACCAAGTGGGCGGAGCTGAAATATGGCGCATCGCCGGGACCGGATACCTGTCCGGTACTCCGAAGAAGGCATCCGAGGACTGGCCTTCGGAGTGGTTTTATATGGAGGACGTCCCCCTTCCGGACCCTATCCGGATGGGCCTTCCTGAGTTCGACAATGATCCCTTGAAGAAACGCCGCCGCTAGCGCCCTCGGAGCCCTCAAGAGGAATATAACCGGGAAGTCCTTTACCTGATGAGTCGGATACATATGCTGGCCCAGTCAGGATTGACAGTAATTGAGGTTATGTCAATATGTATAATGCGGGGGGTACAACCACTTCAATATCGGGGGCAACCCATGTGGCATTTCAAAGGAGAAGACGATGCCACCCGCTGCGGTCGTAAGGGACCGGACTCGGTCGCTGCTCTAGCAAAAATTATGTCCAATTTGTACAAAGGAGAGGAAGAGGAGTTCATCCGCATTAAGCCACGGGATGGATTCTCCATGTACAACCCTCCAAGCTGGGTGAGCTACCACCTTTTACTCCAGAACTTCCCGCATTCTTTGCCATAAATATTTACCTTGCTGTTTCATAGTAGGAGCTGCGAAAAGCTATGAGGGAGGTCCACAGCCCGCCTCCACAACCAGAGGACCCTGACCGGGCCCTCGACCCTGGACTCGAAGAGGATCCGGACACATTTGTGGAGCTGATTGACAGGACGTTCTATCAATTGAGCTGCGATGACGCCATGGTGGCCATCATAGCAGATTATCCTGGACTACTCCCTACATCGCATGTAAGTAAAACCGGAGTCCCAACTTCCGAGAAGGATCGCTTTTTCTATACTTCACCCACCGCACACGTATGGTTTCTTATAGGGAAGGCCCTCGGGACGCCATGCCGAACCCTCAGTGACTCACCAACAAGGGGCACCGAAGCCGGGTAGGCTTAAAAGGAAGGCGGTCAGGACTGAGACATCGTCGCAGATTTATGAAACAGAACCCCGCTCCGTGGTTGTCGTCTTTTAAAATATAATAACATCCAAGTTCCCTAGTAGGAAAAACGCTCGCCGGACTATATCCAGAGAGGTTGCCGGCCACGCCTCCACGAGCCGGGCTCCAGAGCCGGACCTAAAGGCGGACGCTAACATGGGGTGAACGGCAGATGTTCCTCAAACAGAGGATGCGGATAGGCTATCCGCTACAAATTTCGAAGTGGAGAGCGCCAAGAATCACAGGCACCGTCGGGCCATACTCCGTGATGCTTGTTTCTCCCAAGAGGCGTTCAATGCCTTCAACTCAGGAGACGCGTACATCCGAGTTGCTCAAAATGGTCTTTCCAGAGCCATGGACCAGTATGTAAAGGATATACGGGTAAGGAAATCTAATAATTATGTATATCAGTAGCCCCTGAGACTTGAAACAGTTGGCACAACTGATTCAAGGATCATTTTTTGCGTAGGTTCTTACGGAGAAGAATGCCAAGTTGTCTCTAGAGCTGGAGGAGTGCAAAGCCCAGCTTCAGGCCGCAGTTGCTGCAGTGAAGGAGTCCGAAAAGGCCCCATCAGGTAACACTTGTTTTCATTGCAAAGAATGTCGTGTATGATGTAGTATGCGGCATGCGTGCAAATCTAACAATAGATTCTGCAGATGACTCTGGTGTGAATCCGGAGGTCGTGCGAGGGGATGAGCCACATGCTCAATGACAGCTAAAGGCTGGCGAGCGCGTGCTTACCCGGGTTAGGCGGGAGAAAAACGATCTCCAAGACGCCAGTATCCAGCTGGGCGTGGAACTGAAAGATGTTCGAGCCCAGCTTGCTGACTCCGTAAAGGAGAATAAGAGGCTTTGACGCAGCATTTTTAGTAAGCGCTTGAACGAACTTTTAAAGAGTTCGGTGAAGAAACCTGCTGACAGAGTTATATCTATAGGTATCTTGTGGGTCATCCAAATGAGGAGATGCCCGGTCCATGGTGATCTTCTGCCAGAGCTCTCACAACTGCACGAACAAGTTCGACAGGTGATGCAGGGCATTGCCCAAGCCTTGTGGCCATCCGCCTCCCCGCCAAGAGGCATGGTGGAGCTTATAGAGAAGCTCAAGGGAGTGCGGTGGCGCTTCCGATTGTAGAAGATATCAGCCTGCCGACAAGGTGCGAGTGAAGCCTGGGCCATGGTGAAGACGCGATATACCAAGGCTGACCCGAACCACATGGCTGAGGTCGGACCTATGGGGCCTGATGGGAAAGAGATCCCCGTCAGTTTGGTGTATGACCAAGTAGAATTAGGTGCAAAGTATTCCCAACAGGATTGTAGGCTAGACAACCTGTTGGATGGTATAGAAGAAGAATTTAGTCAGTCTAAGTGATTGTGTACTTCAAGTGACATGTATTGTCCCTAGCCGGATTGTAAATCATTTGTCATGGCGGACCCTTTCGCTTCGAACTCTGGACCCGACAGTCCGGAGTGTATCCGAATACCCGCTCAGTTATGAAAAAAATGGGGTACGCGTGGAAACCAGGCGTAGGGGTCATAAGTGCTTGAACAGACAAGTACCCAACTAGCTATGTTATATTACATGGATAGTAAGAAAGATCTTCCAGGGTCAATAGTTCCGTTAAGGGTTCCTTTCCCTGGGTACGCATACCCTAATGTGCATGTCCGAGCTGCGAGAAGAGACGCAGGATATAAACATCTGGGGGCATGTATTACAATAAATAAGGATCATATTTTGTTCACCGACCGAGTGTTCCCTTAAGAACGCTAGCTTTCGGCTTCACCCAGTCTTAGGTACACATCCGGCTGACCCGGCAGTAACAATCGCAGAGGTGCTCCCCTTATGACCTAGCCGAACTAACGGGAACGTAGGGCATAAACACAAGAGCTAGGCAACCCAGCTTGGCCAAAACTTAAGTCATATCGATGCATATAATGGCGAAAAAAGGTACATGTGGAAGAATAACACATGTGTGGGGCATAGAGCCCGGAAAATAGTTATATTAAGCTTCTGTATAAGAAGCCCCCATCTATAATGAGCGCGGCTAGCGCGTCAAGATTGTGTAGTCAAGACACATTTTAGCCTTTTAAGGCCTTGAAGAAAAAGGGAAGAAAGAAAGAAATAAAAGACAGATAACGGATATATAAAAAATTGACGGAGGTAAGGAGACGAACATAGAGTCCGGCACTAGGCGTAGAACCTTCAGAGTCTGGCTGTGTTCCATGGGTTTGGCTCGAGTCGATTTTCCGATGCATCCCGCAGACTACGCTCCACCGGTCAGAACTTGGTCAGTAACGAAGGGACCTTCCCATTTTGGCTTGAGCTTGTTCTTTTTCTTCTTTGGTAGGCGTAGAACGATTTCGCCAACGTTATAAGTTTTGGCCCGTACTTCTCTGCTTTGATACCATCGAGCCTGTTGCTGATAGAATGCGGAACGGGCTTTGGCCACGTCACGCTCCTCCTCCGGGGCCTCCAAATTGTCCCGCCGATCAAGCTCGGCTTCTTTCTCTTCATACATGCGCACTCGAGGTGAGTTGTGAATTATGTCGCAGGGTAGTACCGCCTCTGCGCCGTACACCATAAAAAACGGTGTGTATCCGGTAGTGCGATTCGGTGTGGTCCGCAGCCCCCATAGTACGGAGTCGAGCTCCTCTACCCAGTGCGTATCGGATTCCTTCAAGGATCGCACTAATCTGGGTTTAATGCCACTCATGATAAGATCATTTGCTCGCTCGACTTGACCGTTAGTTTGCGGGTGATAGACAGAAGCATAATCGAGCTTGATGCCCATGTTGCTGCACCAAAGTTTTATCTCGTCGGCTGTAAAGTTCGAGGCATTATCAGTGATGATGCTATGGGGGACGCTGTAACGGTGTACAACCCCGGATATGAAGTCTATCACTGGTACGGACTCGGCCGTTTTAACTGGTTTGGCTTCTATCCATTTGGTGAATTTATCCACCATTACCAATAAGTATTTTTTCTTATGGCTTCCCCCTTTAAGGGGTCCGACCATACCAAGCCCCCAGACCGCAAAGGGCCAAGTGATGGGGATTGTTTGGAGAGCGGTAGGCGGCATATGGCTTTGGTTTGCAAAAAGCTGGCAACCGACGCAACGTTGAACGAGGTCCTATGTGTCTGCTCGGGCCGTCGGCCAGTAGAAACCTATACGGAAGGCCTTGCTTACAAGGGCCCGGGCTGCGGCATGGTGGCCGCCAAGTCCAGCATGAATTTCTGCCAAAAGTTTCCGTCTTCCTCTTTGGATATGCACCTTTGAAGGACTCCGGTAGCGATTTTCTTATAAAGCTCTCCCTCGTGGACCATGTAGGCTTTAGACGCCGCGCAATGCAGCGCACCTCATTTGGGTCCTCGGGTAATTCCTGCCGAGTTAGGTAGGCCAGGAATGGTTCTGTCCACGGGGCGATGACAGCCATTATCATGTGGGCAGAAGGTGTTATTTCGGTGGCAGAGCCTCTGATTATGTTAGAGTGTTCGGTATCTGGTGTTGTGGCCGGGTCTGGACTATTGTTACCGGTCTCTCCTTCCCATACCACGGACGGCTTTAACAGCCTTTCCAAGAAGATATTAGGTGGGAAGGGGTCGCGCTTAGCGCCGATGCGGGCGAGGATATCCGTCGCCTGATTGTTTTCCCGGGCCACGTGGTGGAATTCAAGACCCTCGAACCGAGCTGACATTTTGAGGACGGCGTTGCGATAAGCCGCCATTTTTGGATCCTTGGCGTCGAAGTCTCCATTTATTTGAGATATTGTGAGGTTCGAGTCCCCACGCATCTCCAGGCGTTGAATGCCCATGGAGACTGCCATCCGGAGACCGTGTAACAGGGCCTCGTATTCTGCTGCGTTGTTGGAGTTGCTACGTCTTGAGCTTGCGTTGGATTTCCCCGAAGAGGAGAGGATGATGCAGCACAGTAGCGTAAGTATTTCCCTCAGTTTTTGAGAACCAAGGTATCAATCCAGTAGGATACTACGCGCAAGTCCCTCGTACCTGCACAAAACGATAGCTACTCGCAACCAACGCTTAGGGGTTGTTAATCCCTTCATGGTCACTTACGAGGGTGAGATCTGATAGAGATAATATTTTTGGTATTTTTGGTATAAAGATGCAAAGTAAAAAGTAAAAGCAAAGCAGGTAAATAAAGTGATGGAGATTGATATGATGAGAATAGACCCGCGGGCCATAAGTTTCACTAGTGGCTTCTCTCAAGAGCATAAGTATTCTACGGTGGGTGAACAAATTACTGTTGAGCAATTGATAGAATTGAGCATAGTTATGAGGTTATCCAGGCAATGATCATGTATATAGGCATCACGTCCATGACAAGTAGACCGAAATGATTCTGCATCTACTACTATTACTCCACTCATCGACCGCTATCCAGCATGCATCTAGAGTATTAAGTTAAAAACAGAGTAACTCTTTAAGCAAGATGACATGATGTAGAGGAATAAATTCATACAATATGATAAATACCCCATCTTGTTATCCTCGATGGCAACAATACAATACGTGCCTTGCAACCCTTTACATCCTTTGGGTAAAGGTCACCGCAAGATTGAACCCAAAGCTAAGCACTTCTCCCATTGCAAGAACTACCAATCTAATTGGCCAAACCAAACGGATAATTCGAAGAGACTTGCAAAGATAACTTAATCATACATAAAAGAATTCAGAGAGAATCAAATATTTTCCATAGATAAGCTAGATCATAAACCCACAATTCATCGGTCTCAACAAACACACTACAAAAAGAAGATTACATCGAATAGATCTCCACGAGAGAGGGGGAGAACATTATATTGAGATCCAAAAAGAGAGAAGAAGCCATCTAGCTACTAGCTATGGACCAAGGTCTGAAGTAAACTACTCACACTTCATCGGAGGGGCTATGGTGTTGATGTAGAAGCCCTCCGTGGTGGATGCCCCCCTCGTGAACTCCTGAATAGGCCCCAAGATGTGATCTCGTGGATACAGGAAGATGCAATTTGTGGAATTAGGTTTTGGCTCCGTCCCGATCTGTTGAAATGCGTGAGGTATATATATGAGGAAGGAGTACGTCGGTGGAGCGTCAGGGGGCCCACGAGGCAGGGGGGCGCGCCCAGGGGGAAGGGCGCACCCACCACCCTCGTGACCACCTCTGGCACTTCTTGGAGTAGGGTCCAAGTCTCCTGGATCACGTTCGGTGAGAAAATCACGTTCCCGAAGGTTTCATTCCGTTTGGACTCCGTTTGATATTCCGTTTCTTGAAACACCGAAATAGGCAAAAACATCAATTCGGGCTGGGCCTCCGGTTAATAGGTTAGTCCCAAAAGTAATATAAAAGTGGAAAATAAAGCCCATTATAGTCCAAAACAATAGATAAAGTAGCATGGAGCAATAAAAAATTATAGATACGTTGGAGACGTATCAAGCATCCCCAAGCTTAATTCTTGCTCGTCCTCGAGTAGGTAAATGAAAAAAAGAATTTTTGATGCGGAGTTATACTTTGGCATAATTTCAATGTAAATCTTCTTAATTGTGATATGAATATTCAGATCTGAAAGATTCAAGACAAAAGTTCATATTGACAAAAAAATAATAATACTTCAAGCATACTAATCAAAATAATTATGTCATCACAAAATAACATGGCCAAACAAAGTTCATCCCTACAAAATCATATAGTTAGGCTATGCTTCATTTTCGTCACACAAAGATGTTCCCAACTTCTATGCCCCCGATGACAAGCCAAGCAATTGTTTCATACTTAAATAATCTCAAACTTTTTCAACCTTCACGCAATACATGAGCGTGAGCCATGGATATAGCACTATGGGTGGAATAGAGTATGATGATGGGGATTGTGTGGAGAAGACAAAAGGAGAAAGTCTCACATTGACGAGGATAATCAACGGGCTATGGAGATGCCCATCAATTGATGTCAACATGAGGAGTAGGGATTGCCATGCAACGGATGCACTAGAGCTATGAATGCTCAACGAAAGAAAACTAATGGGTGTGCATCCAACTTGCTTGCTCATGAAGACCTAGGGCATTTTGAGGAAGCCCGTCGTAGGAATATACAAGCCAAGTTCTATAATGAAAAATTCCCACTAGTATGAACAAGACAACTTATGAGACTCACTATATGAAAAACATGGTGCTACTTTGAAGCACAATATATGAGACTCACTACATGAAGAACGAGGTGCTACTTTGAAGCACAATATATGAGACTCACTACATGAAGAACATGGTGCTACTTTGAAGCACAAGTGTGGAAAAAGAGATAGTAGCATTGCCCTTTCTTTGGGCCTTTCTTTTGTTTTTGGCCTTTTTTTTATTTGGGCAATGCTCTAATAATGATAATCATCACACTTCTATTGATTACAACATGAGGATTACAACTCAAAACTAGAACAAGGTATGACTCTATATGAATGCCTCCGGTGTATGGGATGGTGCAATGAATCAAGAGTGACATGTATGAAAAATAATGCATGGTGGCTTTGCCACAAATACGATGTCAACTACATGATCATGCAATGGCAATATGACAAAATTAATGTATGTCATAATAATGATGAACTAAACGGTGGAAAGTTGCATGGCAATATATCTCGGAATGGCTATGGAAATGCCATAATAGGTAGGTATGGTGGCTGTTTTGAGGAAGATATAGGGAGGTTTAAGTGTGATAGAGCGTATCGTATCACGGGGTTTGGATGCACCGTGAAGTTTGCGCCAACTCTCAATGTGAGAAAGGGCAATGCACGGTACCGAAGAGGCTAGCAATGGCGGAAAGGTAAAAGTGCGTATAATCCATGGACTCAACATTAGTCAAAAGAATTCATATACTTATTGCAAAAATTTAGAAGTCATCAAAAATTCAAGTACTACGCGCATGCTCCTAGGGGGATAGATTGGTAGGAAAAGACCATCGCTCGTCCCCGACCGCCACTCATAAGGATGCACAAGCCAGGTACACTTCATGCTTCAAATTTGTTACACAACTTTAACCATATGTGCATGCTACGGGATTTACTAACTTCAACACAAGCATTTCTCAAATTCACAACTACTCAACCAGCATGACTTTGATATTATTACCTCCATATCTCAAAATAATTATCAAGCATCAAACTTATCTTAGTATTCAACGCACTCAAAAGAAAGTTTCACATATCTTGAATACCAAGTATATTAACATTAAGCAAATTACCATGCTATTAACGACTCTCAAAATAATCTAAGTGAAGCATGAGAGATCAAGTTTCTTTAAAACAAATCCACCACCGTGCTCTAAAAGATCTAAGTGAAGCACTAGAGAAAAAATTATCACGCTCAAAAAGATATAAGTGAAGCACTATTAGCAAACTATCAAGCTCAAAAGATATAAGTGAAGCACATAGAGTATTCTATCAAATTTCAATTCATATATGGCTCTCTCAAAAGATGTGTACAGCAAGAAAAAGACTCAAAAGCACATAGAGTA
This sequence comes from Aegilops bicornis, assembly GCA_021605145.1. Lineage (NCBI taxonomy): Eukaryota > Viridiplantae > Streptophyta > Magnoliopsida > Poales > Poaceae > Aegilops > Aegilops bicornis. Next base: position 131,371,147 of record CM038673.1, on the reverse strand, counting down.
TTCTATCAAATTTCAATTCATATATGGCTCTCTCAAAAGATTCTGGTAAACTAGCAAGAAAAAGACTCAAATAATACAAGACGCTCCAACAAAACACATATCATGTTGGTGAATAAAAATATAGCTCCAAGTAAATTACCGATGGAAGTGGACGAAAGAGGGGATGCCTTCCGGGGCATCCCCTAGCTTTGACTTTTTGGTGTCCTTGGATTATCTTGGGGGTGCCATGGGCATCCCCAAGCTTAGGCTCTTGCCACTCCTTCTTCCATAATCCATCAAAAGAATTCACCCAAAACTTGAAAACTTCACAACACAAAACTCAATAGAAATCTCGTGAGCTCCGTTAGAGAAAGAAAACAAAAGACTACTTTAAGGTATTGTAATGTAGCGACCCGACCCGAATGGATCAAGTCTATGTGCTTAGTGTCATCCCTGGATCGGTATGCTGACACACACAGTACTCGAAGGATTTATAACAGAGGTAAATCACATGTATGAATAGCGTAAATACTATTACCTCAATCCAAAGATAGCGGAAGCAACAAGGTTGTGGATTCCCATCAACACCAACGGCAAAGTTGAGTATAGGAAATCGTAACCCTAACGTATCACTTATTCGTCGTCTGAAAAGTCTGCAACATGAAGAGTTGCAGCCCGAAAACGGGTCAGCACATGGAATATGCTGGCAAAGTATCACATAGTTAATAATGAACGAATAAGCCTATACTACATGCATATATGGCTGGTGGAAAGCTCATTGGTTACAGTTTTGCATAAAGCCAATTTTTCCCTACATCAAAGGAATGAATTTTAATTTAACTATCATGGTGGTTGAAACATCATTGAGAAGGTATAACCCCAACTCAATCCCAATTAAAGTAATTAACAACCCAACAATATTAATTTAGAGTGATGAGATACATGTGAATACTCCAGTACTAGATACTCAGAATTGTCCATAACCGGGGACACGGCTAACCATGATTAGATTGTACACTCTGTAGAGGTTTGCGCACTTTTCCCCACAAGACTCGATCGCCTCCGTTGGTTTTCTCGCACTGCATGGTGTTTGAGAGACGGATGACCAAGACACAGTCTTTCAGAAACATTAACTCTCTACTCCGGATAGATCATACCAAACCTATAAAACCCACTACCTGTTGATCTACCTCTTCGAGAGCTTCACGTAACTTACTCAACTATGCTAGAGCCCATAATAGCTTGTGGCTGCACACGGAAGTTTCTAGCATGAATAATCTCAGTTCCTTTGAGCACAGGTGGCGGTCCATAGGAAGATCACACGGGTACCTCAGATTTCCAAAATAAAAGCAGAGACAACCTTTGGGTTCCCCGGTGCCTCAATCCACCCAGATGTGTATTTAAGTTGCCACCTTAAAGTAAACCATTAATTAACAATCTCACATCTGTCGTGAATATCTCTCAAACCCAAACCACGTCTCTGAGCATAGCATAGCAATATAAGCAACACGTAGAAGTAACTCCCAAGGGTTTGATAGTAACAGGCAATAGGTTCCTACCTCATCATCTACTTCCCAACCCACAAATTAATGACATCCTAATCATGCAATGTTTGAGGGTTGAGCTAATGCATAAAGCTGGGTATGAAAAGGTATGATCAAGTGTTACTTGCTGCAATGTTGATGAAGATGATTCGCACTCAAAACTCTTGATAGTTCTACTCGTCACACTCCGGTCAATCTATCGTAATCAAGCAATAGTAACCACACATAAGCAATCACTCAAAAGATCGAAAAAAAACAAAGAAAATGAATCGGAAACCATCAAAACCAAGCAAATAACTCTTGCAACATAAAACAATTTCTAACAGTACCAAAATTATGTGAATTTGGCCTTATCAGAAAGTTTAGGTCAAGAGCTTCGATTTGCAAAAAAGAATCAACTAAATCGGAGTTACGGAACTCAAGTTATGATCAAACGAAGTTTGAATACAAATCCGTTTGAATTCAAATTTAAAAACTTTCAAAAACATGTTTAAGTTGGATTAATGGATAGAGGGAATCATAACAAAGAAGTCGGCGTTGGTTTCGTTGGATTTGGACTAACGAGTAAAAAGTTATGAGCGTTTGAAAATCAGGGACTAATCTGTAAAGGAAATCATCACAGATAGGTCCGTGGCCGGAAACTAAAATAAAAAAAAATCTAAATAGTGAACGTTCGTTACCGAACGCTAAACAGCGAAAATCGTTCACTCTAGAGCCTAAACTAACGGACGCTCTCTAAATAATTAAACCCTAACAAACCGGTTTATAGAAAAAAAACCAAGGGTTTTTAGAAACCGGAGTGGTTTATTACCGGACCGAGAAAAACCGGCGGGTCGGGCGGCGGAGCGGATCCGGCGACAGCGGTCTCCGGCGAGAAGGGCGGCGGCTCCCAAACTCGTGGCGGTGGCTCGAGGCGACGAGGAAGGCGGACAGTGGTCGGGAGGCGGCTCGGCGAGGCGTCTCGAGGTGGGTCAGCGGCCGGGCGAGGCGGGCGGGCGGGCGACGGCTCGGATGCGGTGAGATGCGGGTTCCAGGGCGGCAGGAGGCGGCGGCGCGAGAGGAGAGAGGGGGCATCCGGGCGGCGCCTGGTATTTATGGAGGGCGGAGGCGGCGGGGTTGCGTGGGGAAGGGGCAGGAGGAGGCCGGGCGGCGCACGGCGACCATGGCGGTGCGGCGGCGGAGTCCCGCGTCGGGGACGAGGCGGTAGGCTGGGCCGTGGCTTTGGCCGATTAGGGCTGCCCGATTCAAGTGAAGTCTTTTTTATATATAAAATGTACAAACAAAAAATAGAAATATTATATAGGCATATAATATATCAAAATTTTCAGAAAAAGATTTCCTACGAGATGAACATTATTCTAGCATTAAAATAAAATACACACAAATTTAAACAAAGCAAAGAGTGCTTCTGGTCCAATAAAATCCAACAAAAATCATTTTAAAAATATCAAAATGAATTCAAATTTATTTCTCTCCATTTTTCTGAGGTAGGGAATCATGTTACCCTATTTTCCATATATTTTATTTTTGGAGAAAAATAATTTGAATAAAACTCAAATAACTCCAAATTGAAAATAAATTCAAAAGAACTTTGAATTTAATTCTTTGAAACTCCCAACTCATATTTCATATGTTTTGAAGAAGTCCTTTTATCTTCGCTCGTGAAAATCATTGAGTTGCATAAAGTTTCGGAATTGGAAATATTCTCAAATGAAATTCAAATATTTTCAACACCTTGTCATTTAAATAAATGGAAGAAGTCATGTCATCGTCTCTCCAGGGTTTTGTGATGAAAAGAATTTGAATTCCCGAAGATCATAAAAGCAAAATGAAAGTTTTGGGAAAGTCCTTTTATTCCCTCTCATTTAACTTTCAAAAGTTTTGAATTCACTCACTATCAGTCAGTCAATCAAACAATCAAATCAAATCTATCTATTTGTTTATAACATTCCGAAATTTAGAATTTTGGGATGTAACATGTAATGAACTCATTCTTTATTTATATTGGTGTTAAACCTACTGTATTCCAACTTCTCTATGGACTGTAAACTATGTTGCTAACCATAGATTCATCAAAATAAGCAAACAACACACGCAAAACAGAATCTGTCAAAAACAGAACAATCTGTAGTAATCTGTAACTAACACAAACTTCTGGAACCCAAAAAATTCTACCAAAATTAGACGACCTAGACAATTTGTTTATTGATCAGCAGAAATTAGAATATGTATTTTATCACGTTCTGGTGATTTTTAACAATTCGGGTACTGAGCACAAAGATTCTGGAAATTACAGCAAGATCAAATAACTATCATCCAAGAAGATCCAATAGGTCCAACTTGGCACAAACACTAATTAAAAGATAAAACCACATCTGAAAAGAAGCTAGATGGATTATTCATTCCTAACCAGAACCAAAAACAAAAAACACAAAATAAAATTGGGTTGCCTCCCAACAAGCGCTATCGTTTAATGCCCCTAGCTAGGCATAAAAGCAAGGATAGATCTAGGTATTGCCATCTTTGGTAGGGAGAGAGGAGGATATCCTTTGTATGGCACTCATTCTTCTATTTAAGTTAAGCACATGGCCATTAATGGAAGAAGTATGATTAAGCACGTTACGGAAATTTGCCTCTAAACTAGACTTCATCTCTTTAATAATTTGATTTTGATAAAAGCACAAGAGAGTAGTTGATTCAACCTTATCATTCATAGGGTGCCCAAATATAGTTTTCATTTTTTCATAGGTATCTATAGCATCCCCTTCAATAAAACCTTCTTCAAAGATGGAATCTAAAACTTGTTTGAAGGAAGCGGGCAAGCCAGCATAAAAACTTTTTAAGTAAATTTCAATTTGATATTGTGGCAAATAGCTAGCCCGAATCCTAAGTAACCTATCCCAAGCATCTTTTAAAGACTCATCAAGTAAATAGCGAAAATTCCAGAGTCATCCTCATCAAAATTATTCAAGCTCTCATTGGTGACACCGGTGGGTCTTTCCATAGCATCATTATTTATGAGCTTAGAGAGGATAGAGGGGTTATCCAAGGCACTAGAGCTCGAGAGAAAACCCGTAGTTCTTTTTGATTCGGCCATGGTAACGGGAAGGCAAGCGGAAAAGAGAGGAGGAGATTGGGAAAGAGAGGGCGAATGAAACGGCAAGGGTGAAGTGGGGGAGAGGAAAACGAGAGGCAAATGGCAAATAATGTAATGCGAGAGATAGGGATTGTGATGGGTACTTGGTATGTTGAATTTTATGTAAGCCTCCCCGGCAACGGCGCCAGAAATTCTTCTTGCTACGTCTCGAGCTTGCGTTGGATTTCCCCGAAGAGGAGAGGATGATGCAGCACAGTAGCGTAAGTATTTCCCTCAGTTTTTGAGAACCAAGGTATCAATCCAGTAGGAGACTACGCGCAAGTCCCTAGTACCTGCACAAAACGATAGCTACTCCCAACCAACGCTTAGGGGTTGTAAATCCCTTCAGGGTCACTTACGAGGGTGAGATCTGATAGAGACAATATTTTTGGTATTTTTGGTATAAAGATGCAAAGTAAAAAGTAAAAGCAAAGCAAGTAAATAAAGTGATGGAGATTGATATGATGAGAATAGACCCGGGGGCCATAGGTTTCACTAGTGGATTCTCTCAAGAGCATAAGTATTCTACGGTGGGTGAACAAATTACTGTTGAGAAATTGACAGAATTGAGCATAGTTATGACGTTATCCAGGAAATGATCATGTATATAGGCATCACGTTCGTGACAAGTAGACCGAAACGATTCTGCATCTACTACTATTACTCCACTCATCGACCGCTATCCAAAGATGCATCTAGAGTATTAAGTTAAAAACAGAGTAACGCTTTTAAGCAAGATGACATGATGTAGAGGAATAAATTCATGCAATATGATAAATACCCCATCTTGTTATCCTCGATGGCAACAATACAATACGTGCCTCGCAACCCTTTACATCCTTTGGGTAAGGTCACCGCAAGATTGAACCCAAAGCTAAGCACTTCTCCCATTGCAAGAACTACCAATCTAATTGGCCAAACCAAATGGATAATTCGAAGAGACTTGCAAAGATAACTTAATCATACATAAAAGAATTCAGAGAAGAATCAAATATTTTGCATAGATAAGCTGGATCATAAACCCATAATTCATCGGTCTCAACAAACACACCGCAAAAAGAAGATTACATCAAATAGATCTCCACGAGAGAGGGGGAGAACATTGTATTGAGATCCAAAAAGAGAGAAGAAGCCATCTAGCTACTAGCTATGGACCCGAAGGTCTCAAGTAAACTACTCACACTTCATCGGAGGGGCTGTGGTGTTGATGTAGAAGCCCTCCGTGGTGGATGCCCCCTCACGTGAGCCTAACAGGCCCCAAGATGGGATCTTGTGGATACGGGAAGGTACGGCGGTGGAATTAGGTTTTTGGCTCCGCCCCGATCTGTTGGGGGTAATGAGGTATATATATGAGGAAGGAGTACGCCGGTGGAGCGTCAGGGCCCACGAGGCGGGCGCGCCGGGAGGGCGCGCCCCACCTCGTGACCGCCTCGGCACTTCTTGGAGTAGGGTCCAAGTCTCCTGGATCACGCTCGTGAGAAAATCACGTTCCCGAAGGTTTCATTCCGTTTGGACTCTGTTTGATATTCCGCTTTCTTGAAACACCAAATAGGCAAAAACAACAATTAAGGCTGGGCCTCCGGTTAATACGTTAGTCCCAAAAGTAATTTAAAAGTGGAAAATAAAGCTCATTATAGTCCAAAACAATAGATAAAGTAGCATGGAGCAATCAAAAATTATAGATACGTTGGAGACATATCAGGAGTCCGTGTATAGTATTTGGAGTACGTACTGGACTGTATCTCCGGTGGGGGATGTCAGGACGACACCAGCCCCCAGACCTGCCAGCATTTTAGAGCCGTCAAAGTGCATGATCCAATTGGAGTACGCGCCATACTCTTTAGGGAGTTCGGCTTCCGTCCATTCGGCGACAGAATCAGCCAGTACTTGGGACTTAATGGCTCGTCGTGGTTTATATATTATGTCGAATGGGAGGAGCTCAATAGACCATTTAGCGATCCGGCCCGTGGCATCGCGGTTGTTTATTATGTCGTTGAGTGGTACTTCAGAGGCCACCGTGATTGAACACTCTTGAAAGTAGTGTCATAGTTTCCGGGATGCCATGAAGACCGCGTATGCTATCTTTTGATAATGTGGGTACCGTGATTTGCATGGAGTGAGGACAATGGATGCATAGTATACCGGCTTCTGAAGCGGGAACTTATGTTCGTCCATCTCTCGTTCGACGATGAGCACTGCGCTTACAACTTGGTGTGTTGCCGCTATATATAGCAGCATTGGTTCACCGACGTTAGGTGCGGCCAAGATTGGCTTTGTGGCCAAAACGGCTTTTATTTCTTCTAATCCGGCCGTGGCCGCATGTAAGATCGAAAGTATGTCTAGAGGGGGGTGATTAGACTACTTGACCAAATAAAAATCTAGCATTTTCCCAATTTTAGTTCTTGGCAGATTTTAGGAACTTTAGAACAAGTCAAGCAATCTTAACACAATTCAAGAAAGCATGCAAAGAGTATATGAGCAGCGGAAAGTAAAGCATGCAACTTGCAAGAATGTAAAGGGAAGGGTTTGGAGGATTCAAACGCAATTGGAGACACGGATATTTTTGTCGTGGTTCCGGTAGGTGGTGCTATCGTACATCCACGTTGATGGAGACTTCAACCCACGAAGGGTAATGGTTGCGCGAGTCCACGGAGGGCTCCACCCACGAAGGGTCCATGAAGAAGGAACCTTGTCTATCCCACCATGGCCGTCGCCCACGAAGTACTTGCCTCACTAGCGGTAGATCTTCACGAAGTTGGCGATCTCCTTTCCCTTACAAACTCCTTGGTTCAACTCCACAATCTTGTTAGAGGCTCCCAAGTGACACCTAGCCAATCTAGGAGACATCACTCTCCAAGAAGTAACAAATGGTGTGTTGATGATGAACTCCTTGCTCTTGTGCTTCAAATGATAGTCTCCCCAACACTCAACTCTCTCTCACAGGATTTGGATTTGGTGTAAAGAAGATTTGAGTGGAAAGCAACTTGGGGAAGGCTAGAGATCAAGATTCATATGGTAGGAATGGAATATCTTGGTCTCAACACAAGTGTAGGTGGTTCTCTCTCAGAAAATGTAGGTTGGAAGTGTAGTTTTGTTCTGATGGCTCTCTCCACAAATGAAGAGGAGGTGGAGGGGTATATATAGCCTCCACACGAAATCTAACCGTTACACACAACTTGCCAAACTTGGTGGGACCGAATTGTTAAACTCGGTCGGACCGATTCAGCAAATCTAGTGACTGTTAGGTTTTTCATGGGACCGACATGCAACTCGGTAGGACCGATATGGTTAGGGTTAGGGCATAACGTAATCTCGGCGAGACCGATTACACAAACTCGGTGAGACCGATTTTGGTAATAAGCTAACCAGAGAGTTGGTCAGGTAAACTCGGTGGGACCGATTCGCTCATTTCGGTGAGACCGAAATGTTACAAAAGGGAAATAGAGAGTTTACATTGCAATCTTAGTGGGACCGATCGCTCATCTCGGTAGGACCAAAACGTTACGAAGGAAGATAAAGAGATTACAATCCCATCTCGGTGAGACCGAGATCCCTATTGGTGACACCAATTTGCCTAGGGTTTGTGGCAGTGGCTATGACATCTGAACTCGGTGGCGCCGGATGGAAAGAATCGGTGGGGCCGACTTTGAATTTTGGTTTAGGTCATATGTGGAAGTGAGAAAGTGGTTGAGGGCTTTGGAGCATATCACTAAGCATTTTGAGCAAGCAAGCCATTAAGCAACACCTCATCCCTCCTTGATAGTATTGGCTTTTCCTATAGACTCAATGTTATCTTGGATAACTAAAATAGAAAATGTAGAGTCTTGAACTTTGAGCTTGAGCCAATCCTTTTGTCCTTAGTATCTTGAAGGGGTTCCACATCCTCTAGTCCATGCCATGCCAATCATTGAGCTTTCCTGAAATATTAGTATTGAAATAGTGTTAGCTCAATGAGCTATATGTTGTTAGGAATTACCAAAACCAGCTAGGGATAGTTGCACTTTCAATCTCCCCCTTTTTGGTAATTGATGACAACATATAGATCAAAGCTTCGACAAATGATAATAAGAGTGAAACACATTGTCGCTTTGAGAAGTATGTGAAAAGCAAGAGCACCCCCTAAATTTGTGCATAGTTTAAGATTTGCTTTGGACTGCAAATGCACAATGAGTTAGGATCATGGGTTACTCTTCCATGTCACATACATCTTGGTGGAGCGCTCAAAATGATAATAAGTAAATACATGCAATCATCACCAAGCAAAGTAAATGATCATATGGGATATAAAAGGATAATGTCATCCAACAAGTATTAAGGTAGCATATGATCAAACACATGATCATCCAAGTATCACATGCAAGCATAAAGTATCTCAAACAAGCAAATAACAAAGTTCAACCACCAAGGAGAAACGCAAGAGAGAACGAAAACAACACTCTCTCTCGAAGCCTATGATCTATACATTTTTCCCCTTTGGCAGCAATTTACCAAAAAGTTCATAAAAATGCATAGTGCTAGATCGACACTCAGGCTTGATCTTCAGGTGGTGGTGTAGACAGAACTCCAAGAATGATGGCATCAGTCGATGTAGATGGTGCCGGAGGAGTAGATGCTGGAGCTGGTGGCACTGAAGTTGTAGTTGGTGCAGATGAAGTTGCTCTGGTGTCTGTGACAGGCATAGCAGCAGACCTCTGTCCTCGGGGCACTCTGGCAAAAGCATCAGTGGTTGTCTTGCCCTTCTTCTCCTGCACTTCCTCCTGAAGTTGCTCAACAACAGATCAGTATCTAAGTGACCTTCACATCTAAGTCATAGAACTTCTGCTCCATGATCCTCTCCAAGCTCTCCTGGTTTTGAGTCAGGGTGGCCAGTCCCTTCTCAATCCTCAGAGTGGAGGCAATCAAGTAGCCAAGCTGATCTTTCTTGCTCTATAGAAGATACTGAGATGCCTCATCCATGGTGGGCATCTTTGCAGCCTTTTCAGTCTTTGCCTTCTCCCTCTTTGCTTGTGCTTGCACAGAAGATGGTTCATTTTCATCCATCACAACAGTGTTATCCTCAAAGTCTAGGTAGATGGGCAGGTGCTTCTTGTCCAAGAGATATGTGCCAGTGCCCATCTTGGAGTTGATCAGCTCCTGAATCTGTGGGGCATACTCACAACTCCTCTTCTGATCTGCAGCTATCCTCTTTATTGTTTCCACAATTAGGCTCATGACCTTGAACTTTTGTGGGACATAAAAATGTGCAGCAAATTGATGGAGTGACCTCTGATCATTCTGTGATCACCTGACTTTGGCAGAAGTGTGTGCCTGAGGATCCAGTTGATTGTGGGTAGTCCTGACAGCAAGTGTTTAACAGATCCTAGCTGGTGAGTCTCAAGATCTGCGTCAGGAATCTCCTTGTACATGCTAGCGATGGAGTTGTGATCCTTCTTCTTCTTGGCATAGACATCCAAGTCATCTTCTTGTTCTTCTGGGGTATTGATTAACTGAGCCCATTCTGCAACTGTTGACTGGTACCTAGTGCCTTCAGACATCGAGATAATCTTTCCATCTGGGTAGAAGTGAGCTATGGAGTAGAACTGCATGATAAGCTCATCATTCTACTTTGTGAGCTTTTGAGCCACAAACTCATCAACTCCACAAGCCTTGAAACTATCATAGACTCTAGGATAGTGTTCTTCGTTCTCCTTGATGTACTCCCAGTTGACCCATCTCATGTCACACACTATTGGCTTCTTTTCAAGCAACACTGTCTCATAGAAGTCCTGCTGTTCCTTGGTATGGAACCTGTAATCCACAACAGTTCTCCTTCTGGTGGCATATGGATCTGACTCTCTCCATAGCCTCAATCCTGAGTCCTTTCTTAACTTCCTCAGCTACTGGATGAGCATCATTGTGATCTGGAATTTTTGGCTTTAGCTTCCTCGAGACATGTGACTCATCATCTTATTCTTCTATAGCAGCTTCAGGCTCTGGGGCCTTGTTCTTCTCTGGAGCTGGAATGTTCCTGGTGCTCCTCTTGGGTGCAATTTTGGATTTTGGAGCAGCTGGCTTGGGAGCTTCTTTGGGCTTAGATGGAGAAGCCCCTGATCTTATGGCATCTCCCATAAGCTTCTGTGCCTTAGGTGCTGGTGCAGCAACCTCTTCCTCTTCATCTTCCATCATTGAGGGCTTCCCAATTAATCTGGCCATGGTCTTCTTGACCCTTTCTTTTCTTTTCTTTTCTTTTCTTGCCATCTCTAGTTTCTTCAGCAACAGTTTCTGAGCCTTCAACAGTTGAAACTCTGGCTTTGGACATTGGAACTCTTCTTGCTGCCATTTTTGTTTTCAGACCTGCCTTTAGTGGAGCTGTTGTGCCAACTTCTTTCTTCAGCACTTTCCTCTTTGAGGTAGCTTCCTCAGCCACATAGTCCTCATCCTTTGAATCTGAGGTTCTTTTCTTGATGGCTCTCGTGGCAGCCTTTGACAAGTTGCTGGGTGTGCTCATGCTTCCATCATCTGAGCTTCTAGAGGGACTAGTGCCCTCACTCATGTGAACCTGCTCCTCAGACTTGTTCTGACTGTCACTCTGATCTGACATGATGCAAACACTGATAGCTGACCCTGTGAATAGTTTATAGATGAAGTAGAGTGGATGAGCATCACAAAGTGCAGAGGTTTTTGTAAAAGAATGAATCATAAACTTAGCTTTAGTTTTCCACAGAAAGCATTTCGGATCTACCGATTTGAAATCTCGGTCATACCGAAGCAGCTGTTGGAACCTAAACTAGTGAACTCGGTCAGACCGAGTCACAGTTCGGTGGCACCGAGACTGCTAGGGTTTCACAAAGACTTGAACTCGGTCACACCGATTTGCAATTCTTGGTCAGATCGAGAATCACATGTGCAAGGGTTCGAGCTAAATCGGTGGAACCGATTTCAACAATTCGGTCGGTCCGAGATGGTTTCCATGAAACCTAACCCTAAATTTTCAATCCACAACTAATCTACAGAGTGTTTTCATTGGATAGAGTGATCTCAATCGTGGCAAGATACATGGCAAAACAATGTGCTGGGGAATCGGAAAGAGATCAAGAAAAGGATCAAGTCCATACCCTAGTGCGGCGATGGACTTGGTACGGTGGCAACGACGGAGACAATCCCATTGACGGCGGCGGAGACGAGTGAATGGAGGCGGTCAAGCATTTAGGAGGACGATCCGAGACCACGGAGGCGAAAGCAGTGGCGCGGGCGAAGAGGTTCGAAAAGTTTTCCAAATTTTGGCCCATGGGAATATATATCCTGACCCTGTCGGTGTGACCGAGTGGAACAACTCGGCCTACTCGGGGTGTGATACCTTTGGACCTTTGGTCTTCCAATTCCTTCATTTGGTGAATCAAATATGTCGTAGGAGTTGATTGACACAAGTGCTAGACTGGCAACACCTTCATCTTGAGTATATTCAGAGTCGGAGTGATAGCTTCTCTCGGAGTGATTGTCAGAGTCGGAGCCGGATACCCATTCACCAACATGAGCTTGATGTCTTTGTTTTGTGTAGCTCCTTCATGACTTGTCCTTCCTTTCCGAATCCTTGCTTCTCCATGAGGGTCTTCGTTCATAACGATCATCCCTACTCCCTCTCTCTCTCTTGATGGTGATTCTTCTCTTCTACTTCTTCTTTTGGGAGAATCTTCTCTTCTTTTGTAGGGGGCCGTACACTCATTTGAGTAGTGTCCGGGTTTTCCACAATTGTAGCAATTACGCTCTCGACTAGAAGATCTTTTGTCATTGTACGACCTTGACTTGGAACTTCTCTCTTTGCTTCTACTCTTGTAGAACTTGTTAAAGTTCTTCACCATTAGGCTCAGTTCTTCATTGAAGGTTTGTTTCTCACTTGATGATGTGGGAGCTTCACATGAGGCTTTGTAAGCACCACTTGACTTGTTATGGAGCTCCTCCTTATCCTTGAGTGACATCTCATGAGCAACGATTCTTCCAATGACTTCCGTTTGCTTGAGATCTTTGTAATTGGGCATCATTTGGGTCAATGTGCACACAGTATCATATTTTCCAGCCAAGGCTCTTAGTATCTTCTTGATGATGAATCTGTCGGTCATCTCCTCACCTCCTAAGCCAGCGATCTCATTTGTGATAAGAGCAAGCCTAGAGTACATTTCAGCGACACCTTCACCATCCTTCATTTTGAACTTGTCAAGTTGACTTTGTAGCACATCCAATTTGGATTCCTTGATGGAGTCGGTACCTTCATGCATATCAATCAAAGTATCCCAAATTTCCTCTGCATTCTCAAGATGGCTGATTTTGTTGAATTCTTCGGGGCACAATCCGTTGAAGAGGATATCACAAGCTTGAGCATTGTATTGCAGCATCTTCAACTCTTCCGCGGTAGCTTCACGGTTCGATTCTTTCCCATCGAAGAATTCACCTTGCAATCCAACACAGACAATAGCCCAAATGGCGGGGTTATGTCCAAGAATATGCATTTTCATCTTATGCTTCCAACTAGCAAAATTAGTACCATCAAAGTAAGGACCTCTACGGTGGTAATTTCCCTCGCTAGACGCCATACTCTCTAGGTTGTGAAACCAAGGCTATGACCACAAAAAGCTATGGAAATCAAAGCAAATGGAGACCAAAGCTCTGATACCACTTGTAGGATCGGAAGTATGTCTAGAGGAGGGGTGATTAGACTACTTGACCAAATAAAAATCTAGCCTTTTCCCAATTTTAGTTCTTGGCAGGTTTTAGCAACTTTAGAAAAAGTCAAGCAATCTTAACACAATTCAAGCAAGCATGCAAAGAGTATATGAGCAGCGGAAAGTAAAGCATGCAACTTGCAATAATATGAAGGGAAGGGTTTGGAGGATTCAAACGCAATTGGAGACACGGATGTTTTTGTCGTGGTTCCGATAGGTGGTGCTATCGTATATCCACGTTGATGGAGACTTCAACCCACGAAGGGTAACGGTTGCGCGAGTCCACGGAGGGCTCCACCCACGAAGGGTCCACGAAGAAGCAACCTTGTCTATCTCACCATGGCCATCGCCCACGAAGGACTTGCCTCACTAGCGGTAGATCTTCACGAAGTAGGCGATCTCCTTGCCCTTACAAACTCCTTGGTTCAACTCCACAATCTTTTTGGAGGCTCCCAAGTGACACCTAGCCAATCTAGGAGACACCACTCTCCAAGAAGTAACAAATGGTGTGTTGATGATGAACTCCTTGCTCTTGTGCTTCAAATGATAGTCTCCCCAACACTCATCTCTCTCTCACAGGATTTGGATTTGGTGGAAAGAATATTTGAGTGGAAAGAAACTTGGGGAAGGCTAGAGATCAAGATTCATATGGTAGGAATGGAATATCTTGGTCTCAACACAAGTGTAGGTGGTTCTCTCTCAGAAAATGTAGGTTGGAAGTGTAGGTTTGTTCTGATGGCTCTCTCCACGAATGAAGAGGAGGTGGAGGGGTATATATAGCCTCCACAAAAAATCTAACCGTTACACAGAACTTCCCAAACTCGGTGGGACCGAATTGTTAAACTGGGTCGGACTAATTCAGCAAATCTAGTGACTGTTAGGATTTTCGGTGGGACCGGCATGCAACTCAGTAGGACCGATGTGGTTAGGGTTAGGGCATAACGTAATCTCGGTGAGACCGATTACACAAACTCGGTGAGACCGATTTTGGTAATAAGCTAACCAGAGAGTTGGTCAGGTAAACTCGGTGGGACCGATTCACTCATTTCGGTGAGATCGAAATGTTACAAAAGTGAAACAGAGAGTTTACATTACAATCTCGGTGGGACCGATCGCTCATCTCGGTAGGACCGAAACGTTACGGAGGGAAACAGAGAGATTACAATCCCATCTCGGTGAGACCGAGATCCCTATCGGTGAGACCAATTTGCCTAGGGTTTGTGGCAGTGGCTATGACATCTGAACTGGGTGGCGCCGGATGGAAAGAATCGGTGGGGCCGAGTTTGACTTTTGATTTAGTCCATATGTGGAAGTGAGAAAGTGGTTGAGGGCTTTGGAGCATATCACTAAGCACTTTGAGCAAGCAAGCCATTAGGCAACACCTCAACCCTCCTTGATAGTATTGGCTTTGCCTATAGACTCAATGTGATCTTGGATCACTAAAATAGAAAATGTAGAGTCTTGAGCTTTGAGCTTGAGCCAATCCTTTTGTCCTTAGTATCTTGAAGGGGTTCCACATCCTTTAGTCCATGACATGCCAATCATTGAGCTTTCCTGAAATATTAGTCTTGAAATAGTGTTAGCTCAATGAGCTGTATGTTGTAGGAATTACCAAAACCACCTAGGGATAGTTGCACTTTCACCGCATCCTTCCACTCGAAGTGTTCGGTGCGTCGAAGAAGGCGATAAAGAGGTAGTGCCTTTTCTCCTAATCGGGAGATGAAGCGGCTTAAGGCAGCCATGCATCCAGTTAGTTTCTGGATTTGCTTGAGGTCTGTTGGGATGGCCAACTGTGACAGAGCTCGGAATTTAGCCGGATTTGCTTCGATTCCTCTGTTGGAGACGATGAAGCCTAAGAGCTTTCCGGCGGGCACGCCGAAGATGCATTTTTCCGGATTGAGCTTAATGTCGTATGTTCGGAGATTGTCGAACGTGAGCCTCAAGTTGTCTATTAAGGATTCGACGTGTCTGGTTTTAATGACCACATCGTCTATGTATGCCTCCACTGTTTTGCCAATCTGTGTCTCCAAGCATGTCTGAATCATGCGTTGATAGGTTGCACCAGCGTTTTTGTGCTCGAAAGGAATGGTGTTAAAACAGAAGGGGTCGTATGGAGTGATAAATGTCGTTGCGGCTTGATCTGACTCCGCCATCTTAATTTGATGGTATCCGGAGTATGCGTCGAGGAAACACAATGAGTCGTGTCATGCGGTAGCGTCGATAATTTTATCGATGCGAGGGAGGGGGAAGGGATCCTTGGGCAAGCCTTGTTAAGGTCCTTGAAGTTGACACACAAGCGCCAGGATTGGTCCTTCTTTGGTACCATCACCAGGTTTGCTAGCCAGTCCGGATGTTTTATTTCTCGGATGAATCCAGCCTCCAGTAACTTGGCTAGCTCTTCTCCCATGGCTTAACTCTTAGGTTCAGAGAAACACCGAAGAGTCTGCTTGACCGGCTTGAACCCCATTAGAATGTTAAGGCTATGCTCGGCCAGCCTGCATGGGATTCCTGGCATGTCTGAAGGATACCAGGCAAAGATGTCCCAATTTTCGCACAAGAACTCCCGTAGTGCAGCGTCTACTGTGGGGTTTAACTGTGCCCCGATGGATGCTATTTTTTTAGGGTCCATTGGATGGACTTGGAATTTGACTATTTCATCCGCTGGTTTAAAAGAGGTGGACTTGGATCTTTTGTCAAGTATCACGTCGTCCACATCCAATCGTGGAGCGCAGTGATTAATTCCCGACCATGAGGGCTTTGATAACGCCTCGAGGGCCAAGGTGGGCTGTTTTATTTTCGGCGCGGAGTGCTATGTACGGATCACTAGTTAGAGTGATGATTCCATTTGGCCCGGGCATTTTGAGCTTCATGTACCCGTAATGGGGTATAGCTTGGAAGATCGTGAATGCCTCTCGCCCTAGAAGGGCGCGGTATCCGCTATTGAATGGGGCCAATTGGAATGTGATTTCTTCAGACATATAATTCTCCGGCGAGCCGAATACAACATCTAGTGTGATTTTCCCAGCACATCGTGCCTCCTGACTGGGGATGATTCCTCTGAAGGTCGTGTTGCTTTGCTCAATGCGGCTTCTGTCTATTTCCATTTTTCGAAGAGTCTCCTCATAGATGAGGTTTAATCCGCTGCCGCCGTCCATGAGCACTTTAGTAAGCCGAAAGCCGTCCACAATTGGACTGAGGACCAAGGCGGCCGGTGCTCGGGCTGTTTGAAATTTAGTTTTGTCACTGGCATTGAAGGTGATCGCCATATCGCCTATTTGGATTTATTGCTGCCACGTGGCAGACTTCGGCAAGGCTGCGGAGTGCTCGCTTAGGCCTATTATTTGAGGCGAAGGTCTCAAAGACTTTTAATACAGTATTGTTTTTTCTCCACGGGATGGTGCTCTGCGGTATTGTTGATGAGGAGATCCTCAGCGCTCTTGTCCACCTACCGGAGTACCCAACATGCTCTAAGGCTGTGTGTTGGCATGTTATCCGCTGTACTGTGAATTTTGCATTACCCATTAAGCCATCCCTCCAATATGGTTCCACGCCCGGTAGTGGGCTTTTGCTTCTTTGTAATTGGATCGGGTGACTTACGAGAGTGCACCCTTTTAGTTCGGGCTGGGGGTTTTGTCAGAGCCGGAGGATCCGAAAATTTTGTTTGGGTTTTCCAGGCGGTTTCCATCGCACAGTACTTCCGTACTATGGCCGCCAACTCAGCGAAGTGTGCTATGTCACGACGACTTATGGCGTTGGGTATTCCCCTGTGGCCCTGTCCGTGCAATTTTTGCAAAAGAATGAAATTGCGTCTTCCTCGTGACAGTCCTTAACCTTGCTCATTACAAGGAGGAATCTGCCGCAATAGTGGTGTACTGTCTCTTGGGGCTCTTGTCTAATGTGGGAAAGATTACTTATATCTGGGTGGGTGGGTAGATTTAGGTCCGAACCCTGACCCGATCTGAGACCCAGGGGCGGAGGAGTTTCCTATCTTGGAAGCTCGGGCTTCGGGATGTTGCCTGCTAGGTCTGGGCCGCTATCTGTTTCTAGGTTCAAGGCTTGGGCCATGTACTCCCGTAGACGGGTATCCGGCTCGGAGAGCTCAGGAATCTGGACATAGTTCGTCCTCAAGATGGAGGAAGAATTGCTGAGTTGCTCCTCCACCACCACTATCTGATGGGTGACCGGCGGAGAGTTAATCTCCCTTTGGTCGGGTTTAAACCCAATCCGATCATAGTCCGTAGCGACTCCCAAAGCGGCGATGCGGTCCAAGAGCTCGATCAAGGAGGAGAGCTCCATTGGATCCATCTACTCGGCGAGTCCCGAGCCGATGTGAAGGCGGCTTTTGATGACCTGAGAGGTCATCGTCGGCGCAACGGCCGAACTGGCAGTCATGACGAAGTCGCCTAACTGGAGAGTTTGGCCTACAGCCAGGGCTCCCCAGGAAGTGATGTTGTCCTAGACAACAAGACGAGCCATCAAGCCTTATGATGACAACACAGTGGAAATCTCAATGAAAGCACCAATGTCAGTGTCAAAACCGGCGGATCTTGGGTAGGGGGTCCCAAACTGTGCGTCTAAGGCAGATGGTAAAAGCAGGCAGGGGACACGATGTTTACCCAGGTTCGGGCCCTCTCGATGGAGGTAATACCCTACTTCCTGCTTGATTGATCTTGATGATATGAGTATTACAAGAGTTGATCTACCACGAGATCATAGAGGCTAAACCCTAGAAGCTAGCCTATGCTATGATTGTTCTTGTCCTACAGACTAAACCCTCCGGTTTATATAGACACCTTTGGAGGGGCTAGGGTTACAGAGTCGGTTACAAGGGTGGAGATCTACATATCAAGATCGCCAAGCTTGCCTTCCACGCCAAGGAGAGTCCCATCCGGACATGGGACGAAGTCTTCAATCTTGTATCTTCATAGTCCAACAGTCCGACCAAAGGATATAGTCCGGCTGTCCGAGGACACCCTAATCCAGGACTCCCTCAATGGCCTGGCCAGCGGTGGGAGTAGTAGGGGGCGGTGAGGCCTCCGCGGCAGCATAGCCGACCACGGGAGGCAGGAGCAGGCGGCACAAGTGTCGCTGCTTTGGGCGGCTGGAGAAAGAAGACCAGAGGTTGAAGAAGCACAACGACCATTGGATGGACATCGTACGGTCACTGCAGCTAGAATCGTTTAGATTGACTAAGTTGACAAAGCCCTTGGTAGGCGTCAACTTAGTAGGCCCACAGGTCAGCTTCCGAAACAGTGCGCCCCAGATGTCAGGGGGAGGAATCATTTTTTGGGCGGGTGAAACTAGAATATCCGAGATTGAAGAAGAAGCATGGCATCCATTGGATGGACATCCAACGTCCACTGCTGCTAGAATCATGTGTTGACTATAAGTTGACAAAGCCTTGCATACGCGTCAACACTTTTTTTAGGGGACACATCAACTTAGTGAGGCCACTGAGGGAGTCCTGGATTAGGGGGTCCTCGGTCAACCGGACTATATCCTTTGGCCGGACTGTTGGACTATGAAGATACAATATTGAAGACTTCATCCCGTGTCTGGATGGAACTCTCCTTGGCGTGGAAGGCAAGCTTGGCGAAACGGATATGTAGATCTCCTCCCTTGTAACCGACTCTGTGTACCCTAGCCCCCTCCGGTGTCTATATAAACCGGAGGGTTTAGTCTGTAGGACAAGAACAATCATACCATAGGCTAGCTTCTAGGGTTTAGCCTCTACGATCTCGTGGTAGATCAACTCTTGTAATACTCATATCATCAAGATCAATCAAGCAGGAACTAGGGTATTACCTCTATCGAGAGATCCTGAACCTGGGTAAACATCGTGTCCCCTACCTCCTGTTACCATCCGCCTTAGACGCACAGTTCGGGACCCCCTACCCGAGATCAGCCGGTTTTGACACCGACATTGGTGCTTTCATTGAGAGTTCCACTGTGTCGTCATCATAAGGCTTGATGGCTCGTCTTGTTGTCAAGGACAACATCACTTCCGGGGGAGCCCTGGCTGTAGGCCAAAATCTCCTGTTAGGCGAGTTCATCATGACCGCCAGTTCGGCTACTGCGCTGACGTTGACCTCTCGGGTCATCAAAAACCGCCTCCACGTCGGCTCGGGACTCGCCGAGCAGATTGATCCAATGGAGCTCTCCTCCGTGAACGAGCTCTTGGATCGCATCAACGCTTTGGGAGTCGCTACGGACTATGATCGGATTGGGCTTAAACCCGACCAAACGGAGATTAACTCTCCGCCGGTTACCCATCAGATAGCGGTGGTGGAGGAGCGACTCAGCAATTCTTCCTCCATCTTGAGGACGAACTATATCCAGATTCCTGAGCTCTCCGAGCCGGATACCCGTTTACGGGAGGACATGGCCCAAGCCTTGAACCTAGAATCAGACAGCGGGCCAGACCTAGCGGGCAACATCCCGGAGCCCGAGCTTCCAAGATCGGAAACTCCTCCGCCCCTGGGTCTCAGATCGGGTCAGGGTTCGGACTTAAATCTACCCACCCACCCAGATATATGTGATCTTTCCCACATTAGACCAGAGCCCCAAGAGACAGTACACCACTATTGGGCCAGATTCCTACTTGTAATGAGCAAGGTTAAGGACTGTCGCGAGGAAGAAGCAATTTCATTCTTTTGCAAAAATTGCACTGACAGGGGAATACTCAACACCATAAGTCGCCGTGACATAGCACAGTTTGTTGACTTGGCGGCCATAGTACGAAAGTACTGTGCGATGGAAAGCGCCTGGAAAACCCAAACAAAATTTCGGGATCCTCCGGCTCTGACAAAGCCCAAGTCCGAACTAAAAGGTTGCACTCTCGTAAGTCACATGATCCAATTACAAAGAAGCAAAAACCCACTACAGGGCGTGGAACCATATTGGAGGAATGGCTTAAT
The DNA here is from genome assembly GCA_021605145.1 of Aegilops bicornis. Taxonomy (NCBI): domain Eukaryota; kingdom Viridiplantae; phylum Streptophyta; class Magnoliopsida; order Poales; family Poaceae; genus Aegilops; species Aegilops bicornis. The sequence goes on along the minus strand of CM038673.1, from coordinate 131,350,875 downwards.
GGGCCATACAAAATTCACAGTACAGCGGATACCATGCCAACACACAGCCTTAGAGCATGTTGGGTACTCCGGCAGGTGGCCAAGAGCGGTGAGGATCTCCTCATCAACAATACCGTAGAGCACCATCCCGTGGAGAACAACAATACGGTATTAACAGTCTTCAAGAACTTTGCCTCAGATAATAGGCGTAAGCGAGCACTCCGTAGCCTTGCAAAAGTCTGCCACGTGGCAGCAATAAATCCATGGAGCGATACGGCTATCACCTTCAATGCCAGTGAAGAACCTAAATTCGGAAAATCCCGAGCACCAGCCACCTTGGTCCTCAGTCCAATCGTGGACGACTTCCGGCTTACTAAATTGCTCATGGACGGCGGCAACGGATTAAACCTCATCTATGAGGAGACTCTTCGAAAAATGGAAATAGACAGAAGCCGCATTGAGCAAAGCAGCACGACCTTCAGAGGAATCATCCCCAGTCGGGAGGCACGATGTGCTGGGAAAATCACACTAGATGAGGTATTCGACACGCCGGAGAATTATAGGTCCGAAGAAATCACATTCCAAGTGGACCCATTCAATAGCGGATACCACGCCCTTCTAGGGCGAGAGGCATTCACGATCTTCCAAGCTATACCCCATTACGGGTACATGAAGGTCAAAATGCTCGGGCCCAATGGAAGCATCACGCTAACTAGTGATCCGGACATAGCACTCAGCACCGAAAATAAAAGAGCCGAACTGGCCCTCGAGGCGTTATCAGAAGCCCTCGCGGCCGAGGAATTAACTGCGCTGCGCTCCACAGCTGACAGGGACGACGTGATACTTGACAAAAGATCCAAGTCCACCTATTTTAAACCAGCGGATGAAATACTCAATTTCCAAGTCTATCCAATGGACCCTACAAAAACAGCATCCATCGGGGCACAGTTAAACCCCACAGTAGACGCCGCACTACGGGAGTTCTTGCGCGAAAATTGGGACATCTTCACCTGGCATCCTTCAGACATGCCAGGAATCCCACGTAGGCTGGCCGAGCATTGCCTTAACATTCTAAAGGGGTTCAAGCCGGTCAAGCAGACTCTTCGGTGTTTCTCTGAACCTAAGCGGCAAGCCATGGGAGAAGAGCTATCCAAGTTACTGGAGGCCGGATTCATCCGAGAAATAAAACATCCGGACTAGCTAGCAAACCTGGTGATGGTACCAAAGACGGACAAATCCTGGCGCCTATGTGTCGACTTCAAGGACCTTAACAAGGCTTGCCCCAAAGATCCCTTCCCCCTCCCTCGCATCGATCAAATTATGGATGCTACCGCAGGACACGACTCATAGTGTTTCCTCGATGCATACTCCGGATACAATCAAATTAAGATGGTGGAGTCCGATCAAGCCGCAACGGCATTTATCAGTCCATACGGCCCCTTCTGTTTTAACACCATGCCTTTTGGGCTCAAAAACGCTGGTGCAACCTATCAACGCATGATTCAGACATGCTTGGAGACACAGATTGGCAAAACAGTGGAGGCATACGTAGATGATGTGCTCATTAAAACCAGACACATCGAATCCTTAATAGACAACTTGAAGCTCATGTTCGACAATCTCCGAACATACGACATTAAGCTCAATACGGAAAAATGCGTCTTCAGCGTGCCCGCAGGAAAGCTCTTAGGCTTCATCGTCTCCAACAGAGGAACCGAAGCAAATCCGGCTAAAATCCGAGCTCTGTCACAGTTGGCCATCCCAACAGATTCAAGCAAATCCAGAAACTAACTGGATGCGTGGCTGCCTTAAGCCGCTTCATCCCCCGATTAGGAGAAAAGGCACTGTCTCTTTATCGCTGAGGGAGTCCTAGATTAGGGGGTGTTCGGATAGCCGGACTATGACCTTTGGCCGGACTCCTGGAATATGAAGATACAAGATTGAAGACTTCATTCCCTGTCCGGATGGGACTTTCCTTGGCGTGGAAGGCAAGCTTGGTGATACGGATATGTAGATCTCCTACCATTGTAACCGACTCTGTGTAACCCTAACCCTCTTCGGTGCCTATATAAACCGGAGGGTTTTAGTCCGTGGGGACGAACAACAATCATACTATAGGCTAGCTTCTAGGGTTTAGCCTCTCTGATCTCGTGGTAGATCTACTCTTGTACTACCCATATCATCAATATTAATCAAGGAGGAGTAGGGTTTTACCTCCATCGAGAGGGCTCGAACCGGGGTAAAAACATCGTGTCCCTTGTCTCCTGTTACCATCCGCCTAGACGCATAGTTCGGGACCCCCTACCCGAGATCCGCCGGTTTTGACACCGACATTGGTGCTTTCATTGAGAGTTCCTCTGTGTCGTCATCTTTAGGCCCGATGGCTCCTCCGATCATCAACAACGATGCGCTCCAGGTGAGACTTTTCTCCCCGGACAGATCTTCGTGATTCGCGGCTTTGCACTACGGGCCAATTAAGCAGCCATCTGGAGCAGATTGAAAGCTACGCCCCTGGCCATCAGGTCAGATTTGGAAGTTTGAACTACACGGCTGACGTCCGCGGAGACTTGATCTTCAACGGGTTCAAGCCACAGCCGAGCGCGCCACACTGTCACGAGGGGCATGATCTAGCTCTGCCGCCGAACAGTGTCCTAGAGGCCGCACCAGTGCCCGCTCCGACCCTTAGCTCGGAGCCGACTGCGCCGATCGAGGACTGGTGGTTGGACACCGCCTTGCGGGCTGCGATCTCTACGGCGGTTGAGCCGTACACCTACCATGTCCTTTGCGAAGCTCATGACTCCAAGGTGCCGGACTCCTCTCCGGACTCCGAGCCTTCCGCGCCCCCGCCCATCGAATCCGATTGGGCACCGATCATGGAATTCACTACCACGGACATCTTTCAGCACTCACCCTTTGGCGACATCCTGAATTCACTAAGGTCTCTCTCTCTATCCGGAGAGCCCTGGCCGGATTATGGTCAGGAAGGTTGGGATGCGGACGTCGAAGAAATTCAAAGCCCACTCACCACCCACTTCGTAGCCACTGTCGATGATTTAACCGACATGCTCGACTTCGACTCCGAAGACATCGACGGTATGGACGACGATGTAGGGGAGGAACATGAACCAGCACCTGTAGGGCACTGGAGAACCACCTCATCCCACGATGTATACATGGTGGTCACACCAAAAGGAAGCGACGACGAGGAACAACGAGACGCTATGAAGGATCATTCCCTCGAAAAGCAGTCAAAACAGCGACATAAGCCCCGCTCAAAGTCCCGCCTCGACAAAGACAACAGCCATACAGACCCAGCCATAAAGCAGGGCGAACCGACGGACGACGAACATGCTATCGAGCAACCATCCGAACAGGAAAACCTGGATAAACAACCCGTCCCCGGCGAAGATAACAGTCCGGACGATCTCACGCCAGACAAGTTGCTGGAGCAGAAGAACCTCCACAAAAGGCTCATCGCCACTGCACGTAGCCTGAAAAAGCAGAAGCGGAAGCTCAAAACAGCGGAAGATGCACTCAGAATCAGATGGAGCCCAGTACTCAACACCACAGACAAATACGCGACGATACGAACAAAGAGCTACCCAAAGCGAAAACTACTGCCCGAATTTGATGAGGAGGCCGTAGAGCCCCCGCAATCAAAGAACAAGGAGGCCCGGTCGGATGGACGACCCGATGGCAAACAGAGAGCGGCAAATGGCGCCGCACACAAGCCGGCACGCGATCCGCACAGGGATTCGCATCAAAATGATGGCCCAGTTATATCTATCTACGGGCCAAGAAAGCAAGCTCTAGTAAGCAATGGAACACATCAAGTATCTGAACATCACGGTACACCTAAATATAGGGGTGCCGCACACCCCCTATGTTTCACCGATGAGGTGCTGGATTATGAATATCCAGTGGGACTCAAGCCCATAAACATAGAGGCATACGACGGAACAACAGACCCTGGAGTCTGGATCGAGGATTACATCCTCCACATACACATGGCTAGAGGAGATGATCTCCACGCCATAAAATACTTACCCCTCAAGCTCAAAGGGCCAGCCCGGCATTGGCTTAAAAGCCTTCCCAAAAAAACCATTGGAAGTTGGGAGGAGCTCGAAGATGCTTTTCGGGCAAATTTTCAAGGGACCTATGTCCGACCTCCGGATGCCGACGATTTAAGTCACATAACTCAACAACCCGGAGAGTCAGCCCAGAAATTTTGGAACATATTCCTTACTAAAAAGAACCAAATAGTCGACTGTCCGGACGCCGAAGCCTTAGCAGCTTTCAAACACAACGTCCGAGACGAATGGCTCGCCAGACACCTCGGACAAGAAAAGCCAAGAACAATGGCCGCATTAACAAGCCTCATGACCCGCTTTTGCGCGGGAGAGGATAGCTGGCTGGCAAGATGCAGTACCAGCGACCCAAGTACATCCGAAGTCAGGGATGGAAACGGGAAACCACGACGCAGCAAGGACCAGCGTCGGACCAAGGGAAATAGCCCGAAGAGCACGGCAGTCAACGCCGGATTCAAAAGCTCTCGGCAGAATCATAAAAAACAGCCCCCTAAGGATAACAGGGACGAGCTATCTAACTTAAACAAAATCTTGGACAAGATACGCCAAATCCACAGTACTCCTGGGAAGCGTGCAAACCATACCCACAGAAATTGTTGGGTCTTCAAGCAGTCCGGCAAACTCTACGCCGAACACAAGGGGCTCGACACACCGAGCGAGGATGATGACGAACCCCACAAGCAGAGCACCGGAAAACAAAAGAATTTCCCACAAGATATCAGAACAGTAAACTCACTTCATGTGACAAAAGGGAACAATAGAGCGGCGCCCATAGAGGTACGCGCCATACGGCCTATCCCGGAGGAGTCCCGCCACTGGTTGTCAAAACCAATCACCTTCGACCATCAGGATTACTCTAGAAGTATACGGAATGCAGGCTGGATTGCCTTGATATTAAATCTGATAATTGGCGGACTCCAATTTACACAAGTCCTAATGGATGGCGGCAGTGATCTAAACCTGCTATATTAGGACACAATCCGCAAAATGGGGATAGACCCAACCAAATTTCGCCATAGCAACACTTCCTTTCAAGGGGTAATGCCAGGCCCATACGCCCATTGTATGCGGGCTCTCATCGCTAGAAGTTGTGTTCGGCTCACCCGACAACTTCCGCCGCGAAAAGTTAACCTTCCACATCGCCCCATTTACAAGTACCTATCAAGCACTATTGGGACGCTAAGCTTTCGCCCGCTTTAACGCAATACCGCATTATGCATCTCTTACACTTAAAATGCCCGGTCCACATGGCATCATCTCGTTAAAGGGAAACATCGAGGGCTCTCGAGTCTGGAAAATTGTGCGGTTGCCTTGACAGCCACACAATAAACCGGCTTCACCAATACAAGCACTTAGACAGGTCGTCCAGACCCCGGACACGACTGGACGAGTCCGGAATAAACATACAAGGGGCTTACTAGTCGCATACCCCCGTACAAGGGGCTCCGCGCATGCACAACAAGAGACAATAAAGATCAATTTTATTCATTCTTCGCATTGTACTTCGTTTATTTAATATAACGTACATTTCCGCATGATCTTTTTCAACTAAGTTCCTCTCTTTTACAGATGAACACCGTGCTACACCCGTCCGGTGATACGGCTGCTTGAGACACAGGCGCAGACGTGCAGTAGGGACCCGTTGCAAGGATTCTTTTCAGATTAAGACCCTGCGTAAACCTTTTTTACTTTCTCTTGTTGATACACATCCCCCGGTTTCTTGCTATAACCGAGGAGGAGGCTGGCGTTTTGGCATAGGCCACGTCAGAATTTTGCGCGTACCTGGACACCAGGGGCTTATTACCAAGGGCGTTGTTCGGCCCGTTTTCATAAAGACCGAATACCTTAGGGAGTGTTCGGCGTCTCGAGTTAGGCCTTATATGCATCAGTTCCGAATCATGTCTTTGGTCAAATGTTGGGTTTGCCCGGCTCATGTGCTTTGCTTCCTTACGTTCCGTTCTATCGGCTAATGCGGCACCAGGAAAACTACTGCGATTGTGCCCCGGTTCGGCCAGGCGAGCACCTCAGTAGAGAAGGCCGAAAACTGACTGTCATGATATAGCTTGAGACTGGTCAACCACTCGATGACCCGCTGGAATCTTTAGAATTCCTCCGCATTGACGAAGGGCCGTTTCCCGGTTAGGCACATACGCGCCCCGAATTCGGGTGAGCGCGGTGCCCCTAGGGGCTATATAGTAGCCCCACTGTCGAAGTCCTATGGCAAAGTGAAAGTGGTAAAGCATTATAGTCCGGTTGCCTAGTTTGCTGCGCTATCACCTCCTTTGTAGGACCAAGACGTTGGGTCAAGTGTGAAAATGCGCTTTCTGCAAACACCCCCGCATTATATGCGTGGGGGCTGAAGCCAAAGACTGCCATCTTTCAGGTTATATACACATATAGATTAACGGCCGCACAGGAGGTATTTTAATTCTTGAAGGCACAAGTATAAAAAGCTTTTATATTCCATCGAAACATTGTTTCACAATAATACATGTTATTCGAACATAATATCCTTCGAGCACTGCGTCTCTATTAAACGAGCGTCCTGCGGAACTTCCTGAAAATAGTGCTCGACAGGTACTAGGCTTCCGTCCGAATCTTGGGATGCAACATCGGTGGCCTTCATCTCCGCCCAGTATGTATTGACACGGGCAAGAGCCATCCGCGCACCCTCTATGCATGCTGACCGCCTCATTGCTTTGATATGCGGCACCGCACCAAGGAACTGCTGCACCAAGCCAAAATAACTCTTCGGCTCGGGCCTTTTCGGCCACAGATGAGTCACGATAGCCTTCATGGCAAGCCCGAACAATCTATTCAGCTCCGCCCATTCGTCCAAACGATCGGTTAATGGAAGTGGACGCTCTGGATTACGGAACTGCGACCAAAAAAGCTCTTCCATCTCGTGATCCTTTTGATCTCCGAAGTGTTCGGCCGCGTCCGCGGCACTCGCCGCCAAGTCCAGATAAGCATCCTCCGAACTCCACAACCGGTCCAACTGAGCATATTTAGGATCCGTGAACTTCCTCCGCAGCAGAAAGGGCTTTCCAGCCGTGATATCTCCGGCCTGACGTAGCTCCTCCTTCATAGCTCTCATCGCAGAGCGAGCATCCTTGGCCTTGGTGATGGCCTTCTTCAGGTCCTCTTGCTCTGCTCGACCTTCTTTTTCAAGAAGCTCGCAGCGGTCGGTAGCATTCTTCAACTTCACGGCCATCTCGGCCATTTCCTTCTTGCTTCGGCAGTGAGCAGCATGTTCGGCTTTTAGCTCTTCGGCCGCCTTTAAGGCAGCCGCATCACTTTTTCTAGCCTGCTCCTTGGCTCGGGCAAGCTCACCAAGGTTCTCCATGGCAGCGGCACCATCTGCATCAAGCATACATGTTGTAAGGCACGGGCATCATGCTCCCTTACCAGGTGTCCGCAGAGAAACTGCATACCTTGTGACTCGTCAAGCCGTTTATTGACAAGTGCGATGTCGGCATCCGCCATGTCAAGTTGCCGCTTTAGTTCGGCAAATTCATTAGTCTGGCTAGCCACCGGACGCTCCACCACCTACATAGGAAGGGCGACATATTATAGCTAGGATTATGATCCTCGGCACGCTGTCACTTTTGACAACGCACCGAGTCTTAGGGGCTACTATCTACACAGGGCGCATCTTATATATGCGGAACCGTCAAAAGGTACATCATTGCACGTACCTCAAAACCCGTCGAAGAACTCCTGGCGGCCTCGTACAACCCGCTTTCCGCGGACGAAATTTTTCAATCACCGTACCCATCAATGCACGGTGATCCTCTGAGATAGACGCTCGCCCGAGCAGATCCTTCAACTCCGCCGACCGTGCACCAGGAGGTGTCGGACTCATCTGCTGGCCTTTTTCGAAGGCCGAACACGGAGGGCTTCGGGGGGCCCTACGACCACCCTCCGCCCCTGCCGGATTCTGAAAAACCCTTCGCGACGACACTTCAGGATCGTCCACCTCGCTAGGTGGTACGGCAGGGGGAGGTGTTCCGCTCTCCATCATCTCCGGACAAAGATCCCCTGAAGACGAGTTCTGCTGAGAAGGGCTGAGATCCGAACTACAAGGTAAAATTTCGGTCATCTTCAGAAATAAAACAGGGATGTCTCTTATTTTAAAACTCCCCTCTCTACTTACGGCTCGCTGGAGGGCTGATCTCCTTGGGGAAATAGTGCGTCCAGGGCATCTCCCGGCGTAGGACCCTCTGGCGAAGATTTCTTCCCCCGCTTTGAGGCCTTGGTCTCCGGATCTTCAGAGGCGGTCCTCTTCTCCCCTTGTATGGAGGGATTCTTGATCCCTCCTTTCTTGATAACCTCCTTCGCGGAGGCAGTCGCTTCCTTGTTCCCCCCTTCGCCTTCTTCCCAAGGCGCGGCCTCCAGCATCTTGGTTAACACAGGATCCGGCGTGGTCTCAGGGAGGGGGCCGGACACCTGATCAGTTTTGCTTTCGCTATCCACTCCTGTTTAAGGGACAGCTCTTTTAAGGGCAAGTTTATGATAAATATATGGATAGCGTGTCCGGGTACAGGACTGCTTACTTGAGTATCCGGGCGATTGCAGCTCAGACCTGCATCCTCGGTCAAGTCTGGACACATTGCTTGTGATCCGAAGAACAATTTGTACATCTCCATGGGCGTTGCGCCCATAAAATGTTGGAGAGCTCGTGGTCCCTCCGGATTGAACTCCCACAGGCGGAGTGGGCGACGTTTGCAGGCAGGATCCGACGAATCAGCATGACCTGCGCTACTACGACCAAATTGATCTCCCTCTCTAGGAGGTCTCGAATACGGCCCTGCAACAAGGGCATGTCCTTGGACGGCCCCCAGTCAAGCCCTTTATTGACCCATGACGCTAGCCGCGGTGGAGGACCCGAGCGAAAGGCAGGTGGCGCCACCCATTTGGTGCCCCTGGGAGCTATGATATAAAACCACTCTTGTTGCCATATACTGAGCTCCTCTTGAAAAGATCCCTCGGACCATGGAGCGTCAGCATTCTTGCATATAACAGCCCCTCCGCACTCTGCCTGTTGCCCCTTGATCATCTTCGGCTCCACCTTGAAGGTCTTGAGCCACAATTCAAAGTGAGGGGTAATGCGGAGGAAGGCTTCACATACGATGATGAACGATGAGATGTGGAGGATGGACTCCGGATCCAAGTCGTGAAATTCCAGCCCGTAATAAAACATGAGCCCCCTCACGAAGGGGTCCGTCCGGAAGCATAGCCCCCGAAGGAAGTGAGACGCGAACACCATGCTTTCACCGGGCTTGGGAGTGGGAATAACCTGCCCTTGGGCAGGCAGCCTATGCGAGATTTCACCGGTTAGATACCTGGCATCTCTTAGCTTTAGGACGTCCTCTTCCGTGACACAGGAGGGCATCCACCGGCCTTGGAGGTCGGAGCCAGACATCATCGAAGGTCCGAAGCGCCTGAATCTGGAGCTTTGGGTGTTGGAACTCGAGGCGAGGGCAGATTCAATTGAGATTGGGAAAAAGGAGCGGGGCCTTGGTCTCTTTATAAAGAGGTTGAATACCAGGAGCCCTCCTCGTGACCGTTCGGGACTCGCCTTCGATAGAGGAGCATGCCAACGGGCACGATTGGGTTACCCATGCCCGTATTGATGAGAATCCCGGAATAAGGGGACACGATCTCTGCTTTGACAAGACGTGCCAAGTAAACCGCCTCGCTAAACGCGCTGAGGTAGGACAGTGAAAACGATTCGAATAAAGGCTTGGTCGTGGTGTGATGTCATGCTACGGAATACGTCTGCAGATTGAGTTTGTGTAAATAGTATTCTCTCTACGGCGGTATGTGGAACTTATTTTGCAGAGCTGGACACTATCCTTGTGTTCAAAATCTTCTACGAAGAATTCGGAGGAGGAACCCGCCTTGCAATGCCGAAGACAATATGCGCGCTGGACTCGTCGTCATTGAAGCCTGGTTCAGGGGATACTGAGGGAGTCTTGGATTAGGGCGTGTTCGGATAGCCGGACTATGACCTTTGGCCGGACTCCTGGAATATGAAGATATAAGATTGAAGACTTTGTCCCGTGTCCGGATGGGACTTTCCTTGGCGTGGAAGGCAAGCTTGGCGACACGGATATGTAGATCTCCTACCATTGTAACCGACTACATGTAACCCAAACCCTCTTGGTGCCTATATAAACCGGAGGGTTTTAGTCCGTAGGACTAACAACAATCATACCATAGGCTAGCTTCTAGGGTTTAGCCTCTCTGATCTCGTGGTAGATCTACTCTTGTACTACCCATATCATCAATATTAATCAAGGAGGAGTAGGGTTTTACCTCCATCGAGAGAGCCCGAACCTGGGTAAAAACATCGTGTCCCTTGTCTCCTGTTACCATCCGCCTAGACGCACAGTTCGGGACCCCCTACCCGAGATTTGCCGGTTTTGAAACCGATAATCGCCTTCTTCGATGCACCGAACACTTCGAGTGGACGGATGCAGCCACGGCCGGATTAGAAGAAATAAAAGCCGTTTTGGACACAAAGCCAATCTTGGCCGCACCTAACGTCGGCGAACCAATGCTGCTATATATAGCCGCAACACACCAAGTTGTAAGCGCAGTGCTCGTCGTTGAACGAGAGATGGACGGACATAAGTTCCCGCTTCAAAAGTCGGTATACTATGTATCCACTCACATCACTCCATGCAACTCACGGTACCCACATTATCAAAAAATAGCATACGCGGTCTTCATGGCATCCCGGAAACTACGACACTACTTTCAAGATTGTTCAATCATGGTGGCCTCTGAAGTACCACTCAACGACATAATAAAAAACCGCGATGCCACAGGCCGGGTCGCAATATGGGCTATTGAGCTCCTCCCGTTTGACATAGTATATAAACCACCGCGAGCCATTAAGTCCCAAGTACTAGCTGATTTTGTTACCGAATGGACAGAAGCTGAACTCCCTAAAGAGTACGGCGCATACTCCAATTGGATCGTGCACTTTGACGGCTCTAAAATGCTGGCGGGTCTGGGGGCTGGTGTCGTCCTGACATCCCCCACCAGAGGTACAGTCCATACGTACTCCAAATACTATACACAGACTCCAACAACGCAGCAGAATATGAGGCCCTGTTACACGGTCTCCGGATGGCAGTCTCCATGGGCATTCAACGCCTGGAGGTGCGTGGGGACTCGAACCTCGCAATATCTGAAATAAATGGAGACTTCGACGCCAAGGATCCAAAAATTGCGGCTTATCGCAACGCCGTCCTCAAAATGTCAGCTTGGTTCGAGGGGCTTCAATTCCACCATGTGGCCGGAGAAAACAATCAGGCAGCGGATATCCTCGCCCGCATCGGTGCTAGGCGCGACCCTGTCCCACCTAATATCTTCTTGGAAAGGCTGTTTTAGCCATCTGTGGTATGGGAAGGAGAGACCGGTAACAATAGTCCGGACCCGACCACAACACCAAATACCGAACACGCTGACATAATCGGAGGCTCTGCCATCGAAATAACACCATCCGCCCACGTGATAATGGCTGTCATCGCCTCATGGACAGAACCATTCTTGGCCTACCTAACTCCGCAGGAACTACCTGAGGACCCAAACGAGGCGCGCTGCATTCTGCGGCGGTCTAAAGCCTACAAGGTCCAAGCGGGAGAGCTTTATAAGAAAAGCGCTACTGGAGCCCTTCAAAGGTGCATCTTCGAAGAGGAAGGACGGAAACTTTTGGCAGAAATTCATGCTGGACTTGGCGGCCACCACGCCGCAGCCCGTGCCCTTGTAAGCAAGGCCTTCCATACAAGTTTCTACTGGCCGACGGCCCGAAAGGCATTTACATGACCTCGTTCAATGTTGCGTCGGTTGCCAGCTTTTTGCAAACCAAAGCCATATGCCGCCTACCGCTCTCCAAACAGTCCCCATCACTTGGCCCTTTGTGGTCTAGGGGCTTGATATGGTCGGACTCCTTAAAGGGGGAAGCCATAAGAAAAAAATACTTATTGGTCATGGTGGATAAATTCACCAAATGGATAGAAGCCAAACCAGTTAAAACGGCCGAGTCCGGACCAGTGATAGACTTCATATCCGAGGTTGTACACCATTACAGCGTCCCCCACAGCATCTTCACTGATAATGGCTCGAACTTTACAGTCGAGGAGGTAAAACTTTGGTGCAGCAACATGGGCATCAAGCTCGATTATGCTTCTGTCTATCACCCGGAAACTAACGGTCAATTCGAACGAGCAAATGGTCTTATCATGAGCGGCATTAAACTCAGATTAGTGCGATCCTTGAAGGAATCCAATATGCACTGGGTAGAGGAGCTCGACTCCGTACTATGGGGGCTGCGGACCACGCCGAATCGCAATACCGGATACACACCGTTTTTTATGGTGTACTGCGCAGAGGCGGTACTGCCCTGCGACATAATTCATGACTCACCTCGAGTGCGCATGTATGAAGAGAAAGAAGTCGAGCTTGATCGGCAGGACTGTTTGGACGCCCTGGAGGAGGAGCGTGACGTGGCCAAAGCCCGCTCTGCATTCTATCAGCAACAGGCTCGAAGGTATCAAAGCAGAGAAGTACGGGCCAAAACTTATAACGTTGGCGAACTCGTTCTACGCCTACCTGAGAAGAAAAAGAACAAGCTCAAGCCCAAATGGGAAGGTCCCTTCGTTATTGACCAAGTTCTGACCGGTGGAGTGTACCGTCTGTGGGATGCATCGGACAATCGACTCGAGCCAAACCCATGGAATGCAGCCAGACTCCGAAGGTTCTACGCCTAGTGTCGGACTCTATGTTCGTCTCCTTACCACCGTTAATTTTTTATATATCCTTTATCTGTCTTTTATTTCCTTCTTTATTCCCTTTTTCTTCAAGGCCTTAAAAGGCTAAAATGTGTCTTGACTACACAATCTTGACGCACTAGCCGTGCTCATTATACCTGGGGGCTTCTTATACAGAACCTTAATATAACTATTTTCTGGGCTCCATGCCCCACACATGTGTTATTCTTCCACATGTACCTATTTTCACCATTATATGCATCGATATGACTTAAGTTTTGGCCAAGATGGGTTGCCTGGCTCTTGTGTTTATGCCCTACGTTCCCGTTAATTCGGCTAGGGCATAAGGGGAGCACCTCTGCGATTGTTACTGCCGGGTCAGACGGATGTGTACCTCGGACTAGGTGAATACTATCCCGCATCTCTTCTCGCAGCTCGGACATGCACATTAGGGCATGCGTACCAAGGGAAAGGAACCCTTAATGAAACTATTCTCCCTGGAAGATGTTTCTTACTATCCATAGCTAGTTGGGTACTTGTCTGTTCAAGCACTTATGACCCCTACGCCTGGTTTCCACACGTACCCCGGTTTTTTTCATAACTGAGCGGGTATTCGGATACACTCCGGACTGTTGGGTCTAGAGGTCGAAGGGAAAGGGTCCGCCCTGACAAATGATTTACAATCCGGCTAGGGACAATACATGTCACTTGAAGTACACAGTCACTTAGACTAACTAAATTCTTCTTCTATACCATCCAACAGGTTGTCTAGCCTACAATCCTGTTGGGAATACTTTGCGGCTAATTCTACTTGGTCATACAGCAAACTGACGGGGATCTCTTTCCCATCGGGCCCCACAAGTCCGACCTCGGCCATGTGGTTCGGGTCAGCCTTGGTATATCGCGTCTTCACCATGGCCCAGGCTTCCCTCGCACCTTGTCGGCAGGCTGATACCTTCCATAATCGGAAGCGCCGCCGCGCTCCCTTGAGCTTCTCTATAAGCTCCACCATGCCTCTTGGCGGGGAGTCGGATGGCCACAAGGCTTGGGCAATGCCCTGCATCACCTGTCGAACTAGTTCATGTAGTTGTGAGAGCTCTGGCAGAAGATCACCCGTAGATCCGGGCATCTCCTCCACGGGACAACCCGTCAGCATACCTACAGATATAACTCTGTCAGCAGGTTTCTTCACCGAACTCTTTAAAATTTCGTTCAAGCGCTTACTGAAAATGCCGTGTCGAAGCCTCTTATTCTCCTTTACGGAGTCAGCAAGCTGGGCTCGAACATCTTTCAGTTCCATGCCCAGCTGGATATTGGCGTCTTGGAGATCATTTTTCTCCCGCCTAAACCTAGGTAAGCATGCGCTCGCCAGCCTTTAGCTGTCGTTGAGCATCCGGCTCTTCCCCTTGCACGACCTCCGGATTCGCTCCAGAGTCATCTGTAGAATCTATTGTTAGGTTTGCACGCATGCCGCATACTACCTAATACACAACATTCTTTGCAATGAAAACAAGTGTTACCTGATGGGGCCTTTTCGGACTCCGTCACTGCGGCAACTGCGGCCTAAAGCTGGGCTTTGCACTCCTCCAGCTCTAGAGACAACTGGGCTTTCTTCTCCGTAAGAACCTATGCAAACAATTATCCTTAAATCAGTTGTGCCAACTGTTTCAAGTCTCAGGGGCTACTGATATACATAATTATTAGATTTCCTTACCTGTATATCCTTTACATACTGGTCTGTGGCTCTGGCAAGACCATTTTGAGCAGCTCGGATGTACGCAACTCCTGAGTTGAAGGCATCGAACGCCTCTTGGGAGAAACAAGTGTCACGGAGTACGGCCCAGCGGCGCCTGTGATTCATGGCCCTCTCCACTTCGGAATTTGTAGCGGATAGCCTATCCGCATCCTCTGTAGGACGAACATCCAGCGTTCGCCCCATGTTAGCGTCCGCCTCTAGGTCCGGCTCTGGAGCCCGGCTGGTGGAGGCATGGCCAGCAACCTCTCCGGATATAGTCTGGCGAGCGTTTTTCCTACTAGGGAACTTGGATGTTATTATATTTTAAAAGACGACAACCACGGAGCGGGGTTCTGTTTCATACCTCTGCGACGACGTCTCAGTCCTGACCGCCTTCCTTTTAAGCCTACCCGGCTTCGATGCCCCTTGTTGGTGAGTCACCGCGGGTTCGGCATGGCGTCCCGAGGGCCTTCCCTGTAAGACACCATATGTGTGCGGTAGGTGATGTGCAGAAAAAGGGATCCTTCTCGGAAATTGGGACTCCGGTTTTACTTACATGCGATGCAGGGAGTAGTCCAGGATAATCGGCTATGATGGCCACCATGGCATCATCACAGCTCAATTGATAGAACATCCTGTCAATCAGCTCAACAAAGGTGTCCGAATCCTCTTCGAGTCTGGGGTCGAGGGACCGGTCAGGGTCCTCTGGTTGTGGAGGCGGGCTGTGGACCTCCCTCACAGCTTTTCGCAGCTCCTACTATGAAACAGCAAGGTAAATATTTATGACAAAGAATGCGGGAAGGTTTGGAGTAAAAGGTGGCAGCTCACCCAGCTTGGAGGGTTGTACATGGAGAATCCATCCCGTGGCTTAATGCGGATGAACTCCTCTTCCTCTCCTTTTTACAAATCGGACCGAATTTTTGCTAGAGCAGCGATAGAGTCCGGTCCCTTACGACCGCAGCGGGTGGCATCGTCTTATCCGTTGAAATGCCACATGGGTTGCCCCCGATATTGAAGTGGATGTACCCCCCGCATTATACATATTGACATAACCTCAATTACTGTCAATCCTGACTGGGCCAGCGTCTGTATCCGACTCATCAGGTAAAGGACTTCCCCGTTTTCTTCCTCATGAGGGCTCCGAGGGCGCCAGCTGCGGTGTTTATTCGAGGGAGCATTGTCGAAATCAGGAAGGCCCATCCGAATAGGGTCCAGAAGGGGGACGTCCTCCATATAAAACCATTCCGAAGGCCAGTCCTCGGATGTCTTCCTCGGAGTACCGGACAGGTATCCTGTCCCAGCGATGCGCCATATTTCGGCTCCGCCCACTTGGTATATTGAGTACGAGGCATAATAGCCTCTTCCATAGCTCGAAATGAGCTTCGCAGCCCAGAAACAGCTCGCAAAGGGTGACATAGCCAGCGATGTGTAATATAGAGGCGGGAGTAAAATTATGCAGCTGGAGGCCGTAGAACTCGAGGAGCCCGCGGAGGAATGGGTGAATTGGGAATCCAAGCCCTCTTAATAAGTAAGGGACAAGGCATACCCGCTCCCCCATGGATGGGTTGGGAAAGCTCTCCTCTTGCTCCCCGCCAATGTAGGTGGCGAGCCCGGCTCGAACAGGGACCATATACGCTGGAGGGAGAAATCCCTAGGTCTGTAACTCTACTAATTATCTGTGGGGGACGGAACACTTCTTCCAATTGCCGGGCTTAGGGCTACGGGAGCGAGAGGAGGAGCTGCGATTGCCGGCCATGTTGGAATGGTTTTTTTTCGGGCGCGCTCTGATGGATGCTCGCTGTGGGAGGATGGTGTGATCTGGATCTCAGAATACCCGTCTCTTTAATAGACTGTTTACTCACGTGGCTAGGGTGGAAAATGTAAAAATGCCCTGGCTTCTCGCATTCGCTCGACACGTGGAAGATAGCCATTATTAGGCGCGGAAGCCAAGTAGTGCAACATTTATGGGAAGCCAGTCACTACTCAAAAGGTATTCGAAATTTGGAGAAGAACCCGCCTTGCAATGCCGAAGACAAATCTGCGCGCCGGCCTTATCACCATTGAAGCCTGGTTCGGGGGCTACTGAGGGAGTCCTGGATTAGGGGGGGTCCTCCGACAGCCGGACTATATCCTTTGGCCGGACTGTTGGACTATGAAGATACAAGATTGAAGACTTCGTCCCGTGTCCGGATGGAACTCTCCTTGGCGTGGAAGGCAAGCTTGGCGATACGGATATGTAGATCTCCTCCCTTGTAACCGACTCTGTGCAACCCTAGCCCCCTGGTGTCTATATAAACCAGAGGGTTTAGTCGGTAGGACAAGAACAATCATACCATAGGCTAGCTTCTAGGGTTTGGCCTCTACGATCTCGTGGTAGATCAACTCTTGTAATACTCATATCATGAAGATCAATCAAGCAGGAAGTAGGGTATTACCTCCATCGAGAGGGCCCAAACCTGGGTAAACATCGTGTCCCCTAGCTCCTATTACCATCCGCCTTAGACGCACAGTTCGGGACCCCCTACCCGAGATCCGATGGTTTTGACACCGACAGCGACCAGAAGAGCTTATCCGCAGTGTTCCTTTCTTTGGATCGGTAGAATTGGGCGGCATCCGATATGCTGCGGGTCAACTCCGCAAATACCCCTGGAGAAATCCGAATTCAAAATTAGAAACATAATTTTCTCCTCAAATACTTGCTTTGCATGAAAAAAGTCTTACCGGCCACAATCCTCCTTGCCTCTTCGATCTCCTGCAGGGTGCTCTGGGTTTCCCCCCGGGCATCGCTCGCGGCCTGATGAGCCTTGGTGAGTTCGGATTCTTTTTCCGTTAAACTCTGCTCCAAGGTCTCGCATTTCTTCACGGCCTCTTGAAGCTCCTGCTCAGCTTCAATAACCCTAGCCTCGTGCTTCTCACGAAGAGCCTGCTCTGCAGCTGCCCTTTTCTCGGCCACGGCCTTAGCCTTCTTAAGAGCCTCGACTTCGGTCATTATCCCTAGCGCAAATCATGAAACATATTTTATCATACTGAAAATTCGTTCGCAATAAACGCGAACAAGACTTGTGCATACCTTGTTTATCTCCCAACTGCCTTTTCAACTGGCCAAGTTCTTCTTTGGCCCGCTCCATACTTTGACTCAATCTGGACACCTCCGTAGTATGAGATGCAGCAGCCGCTATAGACGCCTGCTTATAAAACAAGAGAGATAATTGTCATCAAATGAGTCTTCCTGCGAACATAAATTTGATGCTCTGTCCGGTTCTTTCTTTCACCGAGCAGTGTATCAGGGGCTACTATCCATACCAAAACCTTTTATAAGGATGATACAGGCTTCATTCAGTTCACTCTCAGCAGATTGAATCTTCTCACTCACCGCACCCATAAGGACACGGTGTTCATCGACGATGGAGGCGCTCTTCTGGGCCGCCAACAAAGCATCCGGCACCACTGGTTGGACAGAGGTTGCCGGTGGAATAGGCACGCCCACTCCAGCCGAGGGAGGTCGCCTTCTTGATTCTGGAGCCGTATTGGTCTCCGGAACTGCGTCCGGCTGAGGGCAAAATTCAAGATGGCCCCCGCCGTCGACTCCCGTGGGAATCTTCTCCCCCATGTCTCCGGCCCCTGAAATTTGACCTCCAGGCGCCGCCTTCACGATCTTTTCCTCCCCTCCTTGGCCAGGGTCCTTCTGGGACGAAGCCTCGGTGTTATTCACGTATTTGGGGGAAGGGGCCTTCGGGGGCGTCCCGCTCTCCATAGCATCCGAGCTCAGCGAGCTCAGCGGGACCTCGCCGGACTACAAAAAAATATGCCTCATGTTAAAATACTATGCCATGATGAGTCTGGACGCATGAACGTCTTCGGATTTTATATACTCACGAGTTTACCAGGGGCTGGGCCCTGGGATCCCACGTCGGGCTGCTGTCGGCGGCGGCAGTGGACTCTTCCGGAAGTGGAGCTTTTCCCCTTTTAGGCGACTCGGCCTCCAAGTGTACGGAGGCCGTCCTCTTCTTTCTTCCCCCCGCTAGGGACTCGTTTTCCTGCTCCTCCTCCTCGTCCTCTTCGGTGGCAGAACGGGCATCGGAGCCTTCGGATATTGTGTCTGAAGTGCCGCGGCGATGAAGGCCGCCCCGGGTTTTCTTGACCTCCTTCTGGGCCTTCTTCTTTAGCGCCTTGTAAGGCGCCGAGACCAGCATCTCCGTCAGAAGTGGGCCGGCCGGTTCTTCGGGCAGCGGGGCCGGATAGTGGATCCGCTCCACCTTCTTCGTCTAGCCCTAGGAGAGTTGTGGAAAACACATTAAGCATTTCCCTTGGGTTATGCAGATAAAACGTTTGATGACTTACCGAGCTTGCAGGGCGGGACAGTTGGTACCCGCGGTACTCGACTGAGTCCGGCCATGATTTGCCGGACTTGAAAAGCACCTTCCAGATGTCTTTATGCAAGGAGCCAAAGAGCTTTCGCAGGGTTTGGTGCTTGGCCGGATCGAATTCCCATAGATTGCAAGTCCGGTGTTGACAAGGCAGGATCCGGCGAACTAACATCACCTGGACTACATTGACAAGTTCGATGTTCTTGTCTTCTACATCTTTAACACGTGTCTAGAGCACCAACAGTTCGTCAGACGAAGACCAGTTCAGGCCCTTCTTGAGCCAGGACGAAAGCCGCAGAGGGGCTCCGGATTGAAACTCGGGAGCAACGGCCCATTCTGTGCCTCGCGGCTCAGTGATGTATAACCACTACTGTTGCCACTCTTTGACAGAATCATTAAAAATACCTGTTGGCCATGTGACATTGGGCATCTTTCTCACCATAGCGCCCCCGCACTCGGCATGCTCGCCACTCACTACCTTGGGCTTCACATTAAAGATCTTCATCCATAAGCCGAAGTGTGGCGAGATGCGGAGGAAAGCCTCACACACGACGATGAACGTCGAGATGTTGAGGAAGGAATTGGGGGATAGATCATGAAAATCGATCCCGTAATAGTACATGATGCCGCGAATGAACGGGTGGAGGGGAAACCCTAGCCCGCGGACAAAATGAGGGAGGAATACAACCCTCTCGTGGGGTTCCGGAGTAGGAACGATTTGTCCCGCCGTCGGGAGACGGTGGCTAATTTTCTTGGCCAGATACCCGGCCTCCCGAAGCTTTTTGATATCCTTCTCCCGGACGGTAGAGGCCATCCACTTGCCTCCTGCTCCGGATCCGGACACTTTCTGAAGGCCTTTGTGGGCGGAGAAGATGAACGCTCGGGCGCTGGATCTCGAGCGAAGGGGAATGGATCGGGAAGAAGAAAGCGTGGGTGTGAAAGGGAGTCCTTATCCCCTTATAAAGACAGCAGGGATTCCGCGCCTCCTCACTTGCTTGGTAAACTCGCTTGTTCCCCTAGCGCCGTGATTGATGGCACGGTTCGGTTACCCG